>JAOEHK010070196.1:0-18217 GCA_025447835.1 Labidoglobus nevermanni | reverse complement strand
GATATACTTTTGTGATGTGACACGCCACAAAAAAATATGTTTATATTTTTCGAATGTTGACACACTCAGCTAAAAAGCTTCGCCATCACTGACCTAGAAGTGTTATTTTTTCAGGAACCTCCTATAGTTCCTGTGGATGTTGTAAGCCTTTCGTCCTTGTTGGCAATTTGCATGTCAAAAAAGGGCAAGTTGCGGTGAATAACTAGCCACTGCCCTTTTTTTTAATGTTTGGATCTGGTTCATCCTATTTTAAAATGTCTTACAAACTAAGAGAGAGGTAAGTTTGGGAGGAATGGTCCTTGCCTTCCTCCCTTAGGTTCTGCGAGGTCCAATCGTTGGCCATTAAAAATGTGGTTACATATCAGTATCATTTTTTCAGGAACCTCCTATAGTTCCTGTGGATGTTGTAGGCCTTCCACCCCTGTTAGCAATTATGCAAATTATTGACCTCCTTGGTTTGTTGTTTGGCTACGTTGCCCATTGTGGCAGAGTTTTGGAAAGACGGCAATGCGATCAATTAATAAATAGCTTTTCATAAAGAGAACAAGTTGCGGTGAATAACCAGCCACTGCCCTTATTTGCCGGGATGCAGTCGAGATATGGATCAGGCAGCGCTTGCGCTCCCAGAAGGATCGCGCAGGAATTGCGAGGGGCGAGATGAGCAGTCGGGTGGAGAAACAGCAGGGAGTCGTCGAGTTAGTTGACCGATCGGTTGACGAATCCGACGTCGGGTCTCCGTGGACCAGCGTCTTCTTCGTATTCATAGTTTTAGTTAATTATAGTTAAGGGTGGGAGGTGCGGCAAACAATAAAAAAATTGAATGTTTCGCTGTGATGCGGCGCGCATTGCGACTGTTTATTTATAGTTGGATGCGATGGCAATTCAGTGCATATGCACATTTTCGTGAGCGCCTCGCTCGCATTGCGATTACTAATGCACTCAGGCCGGCGAAAGAACTCATGTCATATGCCGTTTGTGCGTATGCCAAAGCTGCGTGCCTCTTCAAACCGTGAATTGTACGATTGTGAAGTGCGCGACGAAGGCGTCGTGCCTTCCAACTTCGCTGTAGTTCCATTCGTTGCTCTACTGGGCGCACACTTTGTTTCCGGGGTTGAACTACCACCAGTAACATCTACCTAAAGTGACTAAAAGTGTAGCAATATTCGAACATGTAACAAATAGCGAATGTTTAGAAACAATTGGTGATTGTTGATGTTGCGCTGATGAAGAATTTCTAACAATGGTGGAGCGTGTAGAGGGTTTGCTGGTCTACAGGAAGCCCGTCTACCGAACGTTCCAGTACCTAGAAACGTAAGTAACGTAAGTGAGTAACGTAAGTATTGCTGTATTTTTCGTATTTGGAGTTTAATTAAGTCAAGTCATTACTTTGCATAATCACACATTACACTGCAAGGACGATTAAATAATCGTTGAGCAATTTGCACAAAACCGAAATGCGTCAGCGATTTGCATCGCTGCGCACTTTTGCAGCTATAGTTATCAATTCAATTGATTTAGTATACTTAGTGTAGTTAGTTGTAGCTGCTGCCATATTCGATGGAAATTAAGTATGATTTAGCAAACTTGTTCTGCAGGCATTCCGGTAACTCTTCAGACTCCCAGAGTAATTATCGTTAGAAATAATTTAGGTGATAAAAACGTGAATTCTTGAGGCAAATTTTACATGCCAGATCGATATCTGCAGATAATAAAAAGATGCGGTTTAATCATGTTTATAATTGCAAGCAATTGCAGTCTCCAACCGCAACCTGGACTACTATCGATTTGCTTTGAGAACGTTGGTATCTGCAGTTTTCCTGTAGGTCTCCTATCGTCTATTTTAATCTTCCGCCTCGATGCATCCCTCGCATTCCTCTTGCATTAGTATCCTACAAATCGCCTTCATGATTTATCGCCAATCACAAACACAATGCTGAGAATGTTTGGATAGACCTGCTCGCAGGCCTTTTTCGATGCTTCATGTAAACATGCTTGAAAGATACCCTCCGAAAGTAAATAAAGGAGGATTGAGAACGAAACTAACTAATGCTTCAACACGACAATGTTTGGCTTCATCAATTTCCAAAGCAATCATTGGGAAAATCATTTAAGAATTGATAAATACCAATTTGGATGGTTTCAATAGAATTACAAATCTCAACAAAGATACAACAATATGTTATCATCATTTCTCAAAGCGGGTGATTTGATCAGAGATAATTCAATTTTCACCCGAGGCTTGTTAACTGTTTTAATGGCAATTTGACTCTTCCTCAATAAAAGGTTGGGGATCCCTTTATCAACGAATTCAAAGAAATTGTTATGATTTATTCTGCAGGAGCGAGGTGAAGTATTGTAATTTTTTAGTTTTGGGGTGCTGCGAATCAAGAGAGTGAGAAACACTATGTTAGAGGAATAGAAACTATACTAAATCTGGTTGCTTACTGAAACTTCTGACGTTATCTTGTGCATTCAGTAATGTGTGTAATCGTTCGGTTTCCACAACGAGGAAGTTCTTTTGCGGATGTGATAAGTAGCGGACATACTTCAAAGCCACTTTGACTATCAACATCCACTGGAAACATGATTACTTAATACAGCTTCTTTATTTTCGAATTTACTATTAACCAGGCAGAAATGGTAATAGTGTAGTTCATAGTCACAAACTTTATAGATCCATGTGCTAGTTCTTGAATCTACTCTACGATTATTCTAAAGCAAATTCCATATTTGGTCAACAATAATAGCGAATGCAAATATCAAGAAATGCAACAGGAATTGCATAACAAATCATAACATGAGATACAATTTCGTAAATATTGACGTGTTATGTTATGAATTGAGTGCATGCTGTATTGTTAGTATTGCGATGAAGAAACTATCGATCGCCAATGCGATAGTATTCCTCTAAATGTTTTCTGTTTCAATCGAAATACAATGCTTTCATTAATAGGTTTTCTCCAATTAGACAACCTTGAATACTGCAATAAAAACTCGCCTATAGTATGTCATCCTTTTAATAATAAATCATTCGTCAATACTTTAGTTTGGTTTCGGCATTTTACTTGTTTTGTCACTCCAAATAAGGAGTAATATCTTATGTTGCAATTGTTTGACTTTGCTTACGAATTGATTTATTAAATTAACTTTTTATGATAATTAAAGAAATAATATTTGAAGAAACTATGATAAATTGTCATCCACTTTATGTGTAATAAATTATTTTGAATTTGATTGAAAATGTTTACAAGATAAATATTTATAGTGCTAATAGCTAAGTAATACAATTGCAAATTTCAGCTAATAAATTGTAACTGGAAAATGGAATTCTTCTTGATTTAGCACCCGCTGTAACTTCGTGACTTCTTCTTAAGTGTTGAATTCGACACATTGAGCGTTTATCTCTAGACTTAGAATGTAAAATGATTTAATGGGATTCCTACTCATATCCTTTACATTTCTGAGCGCATTAATCAAACTGTCCAGTTATAAATCGCCAAGAAATTTGATAGTTTCCATAAGAAATGTTTTTATCGTTGCAATTATCGTTAAGCATAATGTTTCCTCTTGAGATTACAATACGCCATAAATATTCCCTGTCCTGAATTTTTCATCTTCAAATATGAGCACCTAGCATCAACTTTACACGACATTTTCCACCAATAGAATATGGTTCATTGCTCTTACTTTCCTCGCACACTTTTCATTTTTCATTGGTCTTTTTGTCGTTCTGAGGACGCTTTTAGAAGTGCCTCAAACTTTTAATTGAATATGTGCAAATGCAGTCATCTCAAGCGTCTCATTTCTCAGTTCTATCTGTTATCTAGCTGAGTAAGTTTGAATGAGATTTGAAAAAAGTGAGACGTGAGAGCGCTTTGACCGACTTTGCAGTTATAAATGAAATTTTTGCGTGTCTGGAACAGATGTAAAAACCGTGCGAACGAAATGAAATCTTCTCATCGAAGAAAAAGGCGCAGCAAGTGTTAGCTGCATGTATTTCTCACTGAAATTTATTAAAATTCATCAAACGCAGATCGTTTCCTGGCACGAAGTGGATATGGAAAAGTGTACGAATCTAAAGGCACTTGCCAGGAATGATAAATGCGCATCGGCTTGCATTTCGCTTTACCAGCGTACTTCTTCTTCTTGGTCATTGCGAAACGGCATTACCGTCATCGACAATGAAGCAATCGCTGACTTCTTTCCTCTAGACATCGCGGTTTCAACGCCTACGTTCGCACACCTTTCGGAACGGAGCGCAAAGTCGCACGATTCGAGTTGCGTTTGCATTCGTCTCTTACACCGATATCTGGTGTTCGGAAACGTGATGCAGCTGTAATGCTATCATTTGCGATTGCAAGTTCATTAGAACCGCATTTGCTGGGTGGTTGCGCGCTTCCTACACGTTCTCAACTTGCAATAACTTTGTGCAGCGTGGAGCGATAACTTTGTGCAATGGTGACCATTCCGCATCTTTGAAATGCTAGATCTGGTGCGCAGTAATAGTGGCAGATCGAAATTGCGGCCGCAAAGTTTGCTAAACAAGCGTGATCAATCTTCGTGCACAAGTCACACGTGGAAATTTTTGCGCGTTAGGCCGAAATCATTTAGGTATCCACGTGCGCCAATTGTTCATGAGTCTTCATTCAACCCATTGTTTCAGTGATGTTATTTCTTCGGCGACCCCCGCGAGCACCGCTCTTCCACCTCATTATTCGCCGCTGGCACGCAGAATGGAGAGCCCCAGAGACTCGCCTCATCATGCGAATTTGGGAGCAAATGACAAGGCCACGTTGAAGGTAAAGCTGCTTTCCGTCTTTACATTTGGCTGCGAACAAACTAAGAGGCCGTATTTTATTTCAGGTCCATTTGCCCAACGGCGGCTTCAATGTGGTCAAGTACAGCGACAACATTGATATCAAAGGCATCATCTCACTGTGCACGGATCGCCTAGCAAATGACGTGCGCTACTATAAAGGATTATATGGAATGCGTCTGAGTCATGTGCCCAGCGCACATTCGTACTGGTTGAATCAGAACATCACGATGCAGCAGATCCAGGAGAGCCAGTTGAAGCAGCACCCGGTCACCGAATTGCGGTTCGAACTGCGCCTACGCTACCTGCCCAATAACTTGCAGCAATTGTACGAGAAGGATCGAACCACGTTTTCCTTCTATTTCGATCAAGTGCGAAGCGATTACCTCAGCTCGAATCTCATCGTTGAGCCGGAAATCACGCTGCAGTTGTGCTGCCTGCAAATTCGCAACTTCTACAAGGACATGCCTCCGAGCGCAATGGAGAAGAAGTCGAATCTGGAGTACTTGGAGCGCGAGGAGGGCATGAACAAGTTCATGCCGCGACATGTTCTCGAGACCATCAAACCAAAGGCGCTGCGCAAAAGCATTCAGACGACGTTCAAGAAGTTCAGCAATCTCACCGATGTGGAATGCATGTTCAAGTTCTTTGAGTTGTTGCGAATTTACATGGACTTTGACCATGAGCGCTTCAATGTCGAGCTGGGAAACAAATGGCACGTGCCGATCGAGCTGATTATTGGGCCGCAAAGCGGTGTCTCGTATTCGGTCGTTAATACGAATCCCAACACGATTAAGGTCGCAAGTTTCGATTCGATTGCAGCAATCGAAACGCTAGTCAATGATTGTGATAAGCACAGCAAGGCGACTTTGCAGTTGCACGTGGACAATGCTGATGAAGTGTTTACAATCACATGTCCCAACATTGAGATCGCCGATAGCATTGCTGATTTGATTGATGGCTATTGTCGCTTTCATTCGCCAACTTCCATCTGGACGAAGAAGGGTAATTACTTGTTGGGCTAGACCAGGGACGGCCAACCCAAATAAACTCATAGGTCTCTTAGAGATGAAGCGGGATATTCGTACGTTGGCCATGCCTGTGCTAGATTTTTTATATCAACGGAAGTCCCATATTACGCAACTATATTTCAATTGTTCAGAGTCGCAAACTGGCAACCATAAATCAAGCCACAAACGTAATGCGGTCAAAGATTCATCACGACGCGGCAAAACAATGCTTTCTGAAGACTATGCCGAAATTGTTGACGAAGAAGGGGATTATTCTACTCCAGCAAGTAAGTTTTCTCTATTATCCCCATCGATAAGCAAGTATGAAATACTTTTAGCACGAGATTATGATCTGGTGAGGTCACATATCGAATTAATCGATATTCTGGGAGAAGGGCAATTCGGGGATGTTCACAAGGGTCTGTATACTTGCAAAGACGGCACTCAAATACCAATTGCAGTGAAAACATGCAAAGGAGATGCTGATTTAGCAACTACAGAAAAGTTCCTGGAGGAAGCATGTACGTGTGCTTTTTTTTGAAACGCATTTCATAAATTATACTCCTGTATACGTAGATATCATGAAAAAGTTTGATCATCAGCATATAATCAAGCTAATTGGTGTGTGCGCTGAATCTCCCGTCTGGATTGTGATGGAATTAGCGAAGCTCGGGGAATTGCGTGCTTACTTGCAAAACAATAGCGAGAAAATCGAATTGGACGTACTGATATTATTTACATTCCAGCTATCTACTGCTTTAAGTTACTTAGAATCGAAGAAATATGTGCATCGAGATATTGCCGCACGAAACGTGTTAGTAAGTTCGCCAATTTGCGTGAAATTAGCCGATTTCGGCTTATCTCGATCAATGGGTGATGACCAGAGTTATTATAAGGCAAGTAAAGGAAAGTTACCCATCAAGTGGATGAGCCCAGAAAGTATTAATTTTCGGCGATTCACAACAGCCAGTGATGTTTGGATGTTCGGTAAAGTGATTGAAAAGCTCATGATTACAAATAGTTTGGAATTGAACGTCGTAGGTGTTTGTATGTGGGAAATTCTAATGAGAGGCGTGAAACCGTTTCAAAACGTGAAAAATAACGACGTGATCAGTAAGATTGAAAATGGAGAGCGCCTAGCACTGCCTTCCTTGTGCCCTCCCAGATTATACTCATTAATGTCTCAATGCTGGAGCTACGAGCCCAGCAAGAGGCCAACATTCAAAGAAATACGCGAGATTTTAAAGTGAGTCTTTGACAAGCCTGCAGATTTGAGCACTGAAAATCGCAACCTTTTAGTGAGATATTATTGGAAGAAAAGTCTGCAGCGCAAATGACGTTGAAGCGTGAACAACGGCGAGTGGCTGGAATGTCCTGGAGCTACATAGATGATGCAGCACCACCACCAAAACCCTCCCGGCATCCGCTTCACGGCGTTGATCCGAACTCAATCGCATCATTTAACGCTGGACCACAAACTTACATTGTCGCACAAAATCCAGAAGTGCTAGCTCACCTGATGAAAGAAAATGAGAACCGCGGTATTACGCCAGCTGGATACAACACGCCGGCCTCGGTATTTAATACAGTCGCAGTTGAATTTGGTACCGAACCCGAATCTGCCCCCGCATCCCTGAAAACCATTCCCATTCCGGTTGGCAAACTGCATCGACTTGATCCGGAGGTGGAGCAAGGCGAACAAACTCAAATGAAACCGAAATTCGGAACACTCGAACGTGCACCATCACGTTCGAGTGCTGGTAGCTCTTCCACACCCTTAGTCGGATCCTTAGAACGTGGCGCTAAACAAAAAGTTAATTCATTAGAGCGCAATACTTCGCTAACTAACAATTCGCATACCAGCATTGACAAATTATGCGGCGTGCCTGCTTCAAGCACTTCTGGAATGTTTAGTCCCAAAATGGGCTCTCTGGAGCGAGGGGTTACAATGTCATCTAGCATTTCTTGCGAACCGGGCGGATATCATACCGGCGGTATGCTCGAAGAGACCATTTATGATTTTGGTGGAGTTAATGTTAAAAGCTGTGCGCACAAGCAACCTTATTATCAATACCAACAACAGCAACAATTTTCGCAAGGAAAATTACAAGAAAATCGCTCGCCGCAGGTTCGAAATAATCTGCACGATTTGCACTTGTTTGGATTTGTTTGCATTTTCGAACCGCATGGCTTTATATTTGGTTTTGTTTCATTTGAGTTCATTTCGCCTTGTTCAATTTAGTTAGTCAAATTTTACCATTTCTGATATCGCGAATTTATTGCATGACATTACAGTTTATTTCAGATAGCAATAATTTCGTCAATTTTCATGCTCTGTTTTAGTATCTTCCTACATCTTGTATCATAGACCCTGCAATGACACACGATCAACAGTACAAAGCGCAACTTAATGCCAAATTGTTAGAACAAAGACTGCTGCTGCAGCAAAAAGAATCTGAGGACGATTCTCGATGGCTTGCTGAGTCTGAAACCAACTTGGTAATCTTATTGAGCGCAGCATTATATTGATATCTATATTTAGGCTTTGCTACATTGCAGAAGAAGCGTTTGAGTGTAATTGCTCCAGAATCCGCTGATCAATTAACCGAAGCGTCTCAATATCTCACAGCATCTGTCCCAAACAGTCCATCTGCGATGTACCATTCAAACTCCACCCAACTTTCCTCTAGTCTCGCCAACGTGTCCTTGAACGGGAGCGGGCCGAAGAGTCTCTCTCCTGCAAACAGTACCACTTCGACGTCGACTCTTACCGACCGCGACGATTGCAGTCTCATCCAAGAAAAGAAATGTTGTAAAACAGCAGACTTGGATCGGTCCAATGATACTGTATACGACTGCACCACTCAAGTCGTAAAGGCCGTTATGTCTCTTTCACAAGGGGTGCAAATGTCGCAAGCTGAAGAATATTTGGAGCTCGTCAAGAAGGTCGGCTTAGATTTGCGCGCGCTCTTAACGAGTGTCGATGCAATAATTATGAGTTTTCCATCATGCGTTCATCGCGAAGTCGAAATGGCACACAAAGTTCTCTCTAAAGATATGTCGGAACTAGTCAGCGCAATGAAACTCGCATTGCAATATTGTACAACTACTTTAGATGCCGAATACCGAAAGTAGGTATTTCTTCAATTGATTTTAATTTTTGATGAGTGCGTCAATTATTAATGTAAATTTGATTTTAGGGGCATGTTGAGTGCTGCGCATATATTAGCAATGGATTCCAAAAATCTGCTAGATGTTGTAGATGCAATACGTATGCGATATCCTAAAATTAATCCATTTCCTGCCGCATTGATTGCCGCAAATTCATTTGAGCCTCAGCTCGACGATTCTGACGACATTTCAAGCAAACTACCTGCACCAGTATCCTGTTCCCTTGTCCAAACATCTGCATTTGCAAGTGCAATTACTGCGTCAGCATCTAAAGCTGCACTTGCAAACATTTCGCCTCCACAAACGCCAATCGAGAGCCAACTTGAAAGTTAACTGTTCAACAAGTGTTTTACAAGTATTGTGTTCATTTGGTTTGAAAATGCATCTGCAAAGCATTTGCATATTTATAAGCATTGTATGTACTTCTTTATCAAGCAATTCCATGTCATCTGCATCTTTGAGTGATACCGTAGCAGCTATCAAACTTGTAGAGCTTTTTAAGTCTTTATTCTGTATTGCAAGAGTACTGAGACTTCAACTAATCTACATTAATTAGTGTTCTTACATTCTAAAGACTTGACTTATATCAAATTCTGGCTACCTAAAGGCAGCGTTCCTAATGGAAGTCATTCCAAAATCAAATGCAATGTGCGCTTTATTCGACATTTGTTTCCAGAATAAAAACGAAAATTTTAGCCATTTGTTTAATTTCTCCATAATATATTTCATAGTTATTGTTAGCCAATATTAATTGAATAAATTAAATTGTTTTGAAAAAATTTATGTAGATTTTTATATAACCTAAATTTGAAACATGGCACATAGTCGATTAGAAAAGATTGGTACAATTTATAACAGGTATAGTAAAGAGTAATAGTTGAAGTAAGTGTAAGGGATGAAGACCATATTCTAGAACTCGCGGATTAATTCAATCCGGAGCGCTAAACTATAATGATCGACCACTGTGGTACGATATCTACGAAGCATTTCCTCCTAAGGAAGAACCTCGATTCGACCGTCCAAAACCAAATGTAGCTATTCGAGAAATTTTCTATAATGAAGATACAATTCGGGCGTATGTAATTCAATAATATGGATACAATTAGTACTTCATTCATCTTTCCAGTGTCTTGCATAAAAATGTTAAAGGATTGGGCACTGTGAACGTGCTAAATAGGAAAATAGACAGTTTTACCCAGAAATTCATCAATGTTTATCAGAAAATAGAACAGCAGTATGGCGAAAATCAACAGGACCGAGAAAAATTATTCCGTGAAGCTCTAGATATCATCAAACGAGATCGTGAAGTACAAGGGTCTGATCCTGATGACGTAATCCTGCCATCAACATTCAAGGATAATGATGTAGAACAACATAAAGGCCGAAAGCATAATGGAGATAAATTTAGCATTAAATTGAAGGATTTGTTCAATAAATAAAAACTTCTAATGATAGAATTGTATTTTTTGTATTCAAAATAAGTTACAAAATATAGTCGCCTAAGAATTGCTATCTTTCCTTGATTGTTCGTAATTTATATCCGATCCATAATTTTTAGTCCTGTCACTAATTTAGTTCTCGGGTATTCATTCCCTGATTCTTTTTAGCCAAAGTTTATGGAAACCTAACTTTTAGCGCAGGAAATATAGTTTTCAAGGACTAAAATCGAATCGTGAGATATAATAGAATATGGAATATTAAATATTTTATTTGAGAATTATCAGCTGATCTATTTATGTCCATTTTATGTTGCTTTCCTGAAGGTGCAGTCACTGTTCTATATCTTGCTGTATCACCGAAAAACATCTTCAATAAATTTAATTAGCGATTAATTTTGTGGTAGGGAAACGGGTATCTGATAACTTAAGCTGTGCTCTGTTCAGTTGAATAGTCAATGTTAATTGTAATATATGTCTACTTGGCAGTATACGTGTTTATGAGGTATTGTTAATATTAAAATCAGACACGCGATCATATGCGTATTAACTATTTGCGAATTTGCATATATTTACATTTGTTAATGCATTGTGACCATGTTTCAGGTCTACTCGTTGATTTAGAATTTATTTCATTGGACAACAATTATGGGCCTTCTAGACCGAATTTCTTTAGCTGGATTACTACGGTTCGTCCGCAATAGGACCATCGAAGGAGTAATAATTTTGGCTATACTTTATTTCTTCCCAAATATTCCCCCATTTTGCAAAATTAGTACTCCGTACAAGTAAGTATAAGAAGAAGAATATAGAGCGGTAATTCCCCATTATTTGCTAGGGTCGTCGAAACTCTGCCATTGGAAGGCAAATTGGCACTAAACGATAAATTAGGCGAAGCGGAATTTTGGCATTTGAATAATATTCATGGGGCCGAGTCTTTCGCATCGTTTAATGGTGAATTATATACTGGCTTACAATCCGGGGAAATTGTAAAACTCACAGGGGATAAACATATTTCACCGATTACTTCATTTGGCAAAGCGTGCAAATTTTTCGAAGAAGCAAAATGTGGTCGGACTCTAGGTTTAACATTCGACGAAAATGGATCTCTCTATGCTGCTGATGCTTACCATGGGATTTTCAAAGTCAATGTACAAACAGGTGCATTAAAATCGACTTTAAATGCTAGCAATTCATATGAATTCGTCTTATTTCCATTTACTTCAGGAGAGAAAACACGATTAGTTTCCCCCGATGTGGAAATTAATGGAGTTAAACCAAGGTTTTTCAATAGCATCGCTGTTTCAAAGACTGGTGAACTTTACTGGACCGAATCCAGCACCGAATTGACTTTAGATGATGGTGTATTTGCTACACTTGCTGACGGATCCGGCCGGTAACTACATCTTTTCTAATGCTTACAAAGAAACTTTATTTGTTTCAAAAAGTTGAAAATATATATATAGCATATATTGCATTCAAAACTAACAATTCTCTCCACAAACATATTAACAATAGCAAGAATAAATTAGATAATAAGGAAAATCATCTGTAACAAAGTTTACGTAGGTCAAACAGGTAGACCATTTACACAACGCATAAAAGAACATTATAGTAGTTACAAGAATTTGAAAGAAAACTCAAACTATGCAAAACACCTTATTGAAACCCAACATACCTTTAATCCAGAATTCCAAATCCTACACATTCAAGACAAGTGCAAGAAATTGAACCTACTAGAGTCCCTAGAAATCAACAAAAGGAATAACTATAACATTTTATTAAACGACCAACTGGATATCAGCAATTCGCCGGTCTTAAACTTATTTGTAAATAAATGCACACTCTTACCCTCCATAAATGATCCCGTTAGACTTGTATAAATAGACTACACCCGAATGCTTATAGAAGAAGACATTGTATGTCGAAACGCGTCGCAATTTGTGACAAATATTTTCAACTTTTTGAAACAAAGTTTCTTTGTAACCATTATTAGTATGGAGTTGAAAAACATTAATGCCTCTTCGATAAACTACATCTTTTCTTCTAGTCCTTTACTATTCCCTTCACTTCCTCAATTCTCACCCTTCATCGTAATCTCTTAAAGTCCACTCCTGGAACCAGACTAAACAACACGCTTTATAAATATTTTGTACAAAACTGTACGATAACGATAACGATACACAATGACTGTTTAAATATAGCATTTCATTGCGTATGGGGAACTTATCAGCGAATTTTGTTTTAGTTTACTGAAACACGATCCGATCACTAAGCGAAATACTGTTCTTATTGACAAGTTACATTTTGCCAACGGCTTAATGCTAACTGAAGCTGAAGATGCGCTTATTGTGGTAGAAACGTGCAGAAATTTGCTGTACAAATACCACTTAAAAGGCGACAAAGCCGGACAATATGAAGTTCTGATTGAAGGTTTACCCGGCACGCCCGACAACGTTAAGCCTGATGGACATGGAGGTTTTCTGGTCTCTTTACCAACGAGCCACGATGCTTCAATTCCAAGTATCTTTCAAATCTTCGGTCCCTTTCCGTGGATACGAAAATTAATTGCTCGCAGCTTTGGCATGCTGCAACTTACCTTCAAAGCCATCGATTACGTATACCCCAATGATTACGTAAAGATTGGTGTTCATTTAGTGGGACACTTTAGCTTACCTCTAAACTATCTGCATCTGAATCCACGTACAACAATAATACGAATCACTGAAGACGGGGAAATTCTCGACAGCTTTCACACAATTAATGGAAAACTCTTTGCCATTTCCGAGTCATTCATTTTCCAAGACTATTTGCTGCTGGGATCACCGGTCAATAAATATATTGGGCGTATTCCATTGAAGGATTTGGGTTTGCCAAAACCAGCTCCAAAGGCAACTTCAGAAAAACCGAAACCATCGGAAGCACCAGTAACTAAACCGTCGCAAACTGAAACTACAACGGAAGCTCCAATGCCAAAACCAGCTCCTCAGCCAACTCAAGCTCCAGTGGTAGCTTCAACCCCTAAGCCATCACCCGAACCAACAAAAGCAGAGCCGCAAACAACAATGAAACCTTCACAATCAAGCCAAGAACAAAAACCAAAACAAGAAGCTGCCACTTCAGCACCAAAGCAACAAACGCAACCATCTAATAACAAACAAGATACACCTAGTCCAAAACCAACCAGTTCGAAACATGAACTCTAAATCACTTCGTATATGGTAATGGGTCGTTTAAAAGGGGATTTTATAAGGTTCTATCCATCAAAGCAACTTTTAATATTCATTAATATAAAAAAAGGAAACAGGCTGCTTATTCCATGCCAAAACTGGTCCATAAAAGTAATAAATTAGAAAATTTCAAATGAAAGGTAGTCTAGTGTTAGTTGAAGTTAATTTACTTTAAGGGCAATAGGATTATAATATTAATAAATAATCGTATAAGGATTTTAATACTTTCTTACTATAAAGTATGTAATTTGATAATTACAAATGTTTTTTGGCATACAATTCAGCAGCTTTCAACGATTGGTTTAATAGATTTTTCCAATCGATGTCATTAATTTTCTTTCGCTTTAAGTTGCACACCAAGTCCTTGTTTTGTCCTTTTGGTGGTTGCACGGATGACTTGAAAACATCGCCTACAACTTGCATCCATTTCTCTGCGGTGAATTGCTCATTTCTGAACGTCTATTCAAAGAAGTGAGCATTTTCAATAACATTCCTAAAAAGGTTGTTCAACATACCTCTGGAACTGTGCATCTGGCTTTGACAATGCTATCTGCACAAGAAATAATCAGCACTGGGATATCAGTCACCAAATTGGTGGCTTTTTGAAGAGAGACACCCTCACCGGAAACACTGGTGTGGAGATAATGGACAATGAACTTGTTTTCTTGCTCGCTTATCAGGATTTTCGTTTCCACAGCACTTTTCATTTCAACATCAATCGATTCTCTGAAATTAATGTTGTCAGCATTTGCTGCGAAAATAAAAACGATCCTACTTGAATTGTTTCTTTGATATTTCTTTCAGTGCTAGCGTAGCTCTTTCCAAACTCGAGGTGCATTCCTGATGGACGAAGAAAGGAATGACGTTATCTTCTTCAAGATTGAAGATCAATCTCTGTCTAAGATCAGAAATGCGATCCTCGAAGGAACTCGCACTGCTTGGAATGCGTTTGAGGTCCTCTTCTAGTGCGTGAAAGTCCTTCAAAATGCTTGCACCTAGTCTAATCGCATTTAGAGCCCTTTTCCCAGTTAACGCATGCAGAGAAACTGTGCTCCGACCAAGAGACTTCATACGTATGAAGCAGAATGATTCGATGTCTTTTGTGTTCATTACATGCGTCCCACAGCAAGGTTCTCTAGGATTTCAGAATCAATTGCAATGAGTGGAATAGACTGGCGGAACTGTTACCTGGAGACAAGGGAATCGTTCCAATTGACTTCAATCAGACGAATATTTGTGTCAGGATATATTTCTCCAGGAATAAGCGTCACATTCTTTTCGAATAATTTGTGGGAATCCGTTTCGGAAACAGTTACATCAATTCCATCTTTAATGATGGCATGTAATTTGCTTTCAATCAGTCTCAAATCATTACTCGTCAGCTTATCACTGAAAATGCCTACATCCAGGTTTAAATACTTGTCCGTGATTTTACTTGATTTCTGGCAAGTTGCGCCTTTGAGTTGCTTTAGCAGAGCGTTGACTAAATGTGTTGCGGTGTGATTCTGCATGTAGCAGACGCGTCTAGATTCGTTCAATGTTAAAGTGCCAATGGAAGAAACATGCAGTTCTTTCTCCGACAGCCAGTTACCAATGTGTAGGATAGAATTGTTGCATTTCCTAAGCTGTTTTACTTGAAACTGTCCATTTTCAAAAGTGATGCATCCTTCGTCGTTCAGTTGTCCCCCAGCTTCGTGAAATAGATTGGTTTTATCAAGAAGCAACGCACAATCACATATTCCTTTGACTACCGAAACGTTGGAGTTACCCTGAAGAATTCTTTCGATTTTCACTTGCATTGGCTCGAATTTGTAGCCAGAGTCCGTCCGTTTGTAGAGATATTTAAAAGAATCATCAGTGCTTAAAGAGTTATCAGTCAATGCGTTTAATTGCGGTTCAATGAATGTCTCTGATTTACTACGCATCTTAACACTTTCAAATTCCTTCTGGAATCCAGGTAGATCGAAGGCAATGTCAAGCGCTTCGCATAATTTCTTTATGCTTTGTTCATCAATGCCGTAAGTATCGTAGAGCTTCAGCGCAAACTTTGGAGACATTTTCTGAACGATCTCCGCTTTAATGTCTCTATAAGCGTGGACGAAACCTGGCATTTCAAGAATATCTAAACTAGCAAGTTTTGGATACTCTCGAGTAATTTTCTCCCAATCAGCAATCGCACTTTTGCATAATTCTTGGTAGACGTTGTCTTCGTAGTCAATTATTTGATGAATTTGTTTCGCGTTGCTTTCCAACTCTGGATATATGATTCCTAAGTGATCAATGACGTAGTTTGAAAGCTCTTTCAACAATCCTGTCGGTTTTTTAAACACCGTTTCACTAACATGGAATGCTCTTCGCAGAACTTTTCGCAATTTTGGGCTGAAAATTGAAATATTGATGGAATTATGACTTCCCATCAACCTAGTCATTGAAAATACATACTTTTCTTCCGGTATCATTCCATCAGCTAAGCTAATTGTTACCATTCTTGCGTGATCTGCCAAAATACGGTAGTTTGAATTCAATCTGTTCCAATCATGCTCACCAAAGACACTTTTGTATTGCGGAATATTATTGCAGTTCTGCAACAAGATTATATGCGATTATTATGCTTATGGTTAATGCGCTCATGATTACTTTAAATATCGCTTCAAATAAATAAGTAAAAACATCGGTATCGTAGTTGCTAATCCGATGTTGAAGAACTGCGACTAAGCGCTCGAAACCCATGCCTGTATCAACATGTTTATGGGGCAAAGGAAGAATTTTGCCCTCTGAATCTCGATTGTATTCAATGAAAACAATATTCCACAATTCAATCAACTCATGAAGACCTTTGTTAACGAACTGAGCTCGATTTGGAGTGCGTAAGTGATCGTAATGAATTTCAGTGCAAGGACCACATGGACCAGTTGCGCCCATTTCCCAGAAGTTCTCCGCCATCCCAAATGGCAAAATTCTGTTAGAAGGCATTCTGAAAGATAAGTATATTAGTTTTATTCAAATTACAAGCCGTCAGTATTGTCTACCCAAGCTTTTTCCATGTTTCCTTGCATTCCAGATCGGGTGGTAGATTGAGCTTCTTGTTGCCTCCAAAATAAGTAACAAATAATTGATGTTTGTTAATCCCATATATCTCAGTGAGTAAATGCCAAGCTAATCTGCATTGCTCTTCCTACAATGGATGATGTAATGTTTGAATAATCAGAAACAATTTTACTCACTCTTGAGCATTGTTTGAAAGTCCAGTTTCCCAGCATTTCGAAGAAAGTGTGATGATATCCATCTGAACCAACTGCCTCCAAATCATTATGTTTGCCTCCAATTCGTATACATTTTTGATAATTCGCAACTTTATCAAATGGTGCACTTTGAGTATTCAAAAAAATTCCCTTAAACTGATGAACATTTTCTCATTTTAGAAATAAGTTGAATGAAAACAAACCTGGTTCATGCCAGCATTAACAAAAGGGACAGTTGCGTCGTGAAAGGGTACGACTGGACTAGATTTTACAAAATTATAGTTCTTTTCCTTCACGTAATAATCCAGGAAAAGTTGTCGAGCGCTTTTGGAGTTAATAGCTGCTGATGTTCTCAAAGAATGGACAAAACGCACGATTTGAATATGATTCAGTTTCGTTTTGTGAACCATATACATCTTGGGCAAATTCAATACGAATTTTGATAGAATTTTCCCAATTTAATGAAAATAAACAAATTGTAAACATAACCCTTGAATTATGGAATGTTTAGACAATTCCAAACATTCATGATTTGTGCCAATTAAATTAGATTTGCTATTGTTATAAATCAAAGTAATGATTTTTAACAATGATGATGAAAATCCTTTATTATTCTTAAATATTGATACATTCCATTAACAATACTATCGCTGCATTGCTCTGACTTGTTCTTTAACTTCTTCGATTTGCTGGCATGATAAAAACAAATGATCTTGTTGTTGATGTAACGTCGCACATAATGTTTGCAGTTTTTTGAGATTGTTTTCGGTGTTTTCGATGGCATGCTCTTGTAGAGCAAACGTTCTGGCAGCTTGCATCAATATCTAAGTAATGAATATCGATTAGTAAATGCAGAGAGTATTTCAGAAATCACCTCATTAGATTTGGATCCTCGCACTATTTGTCGCACTAATGAGGCAACATTGTTTACATTTACTTGCACTCGATCTGCGAGCCGCATTTTGGAGTCAGCGAACAATGATCGTGCACTCGTGCTACTTGCCGAAGTCATTTTATCTATAATATTATCAATGCTCCAGAAAGGACCGAAGAGATCCCAACAAGGAGATCAATCCTGACAACAAATTATCATGGAATTTTTGAAATCAATAAATTAACCTCAAAAAGAAGCAATGCATCACATACACTAAGACCCCGCTTTACGCTCGGGATACGTTCCAGCTGAGTGTTAAACGAAACAGAGTTAAGCGGGGTCATTTTAACATGTAAACCATAGGGATAGGGCAGGGCTCGCGAACCAACGGCTCGCGAGCCACATGTGGCTCTTTTAGACGTATGGTGTGGCTCTCTC
>JAOEHK010070185.1:0-18221 GCA_025447835.1 Labidoglobus nevermanni | reverse complement strand
CTCTTTGGGCCTTTGGCTGTGGCTCTTCCACAAAATATTTTGTGCGGGCTCATAACATGGCATTCTTAGAAAGCAACGATACTATGGATAGTCAATCGTGATCTTTTCTTGGGATTTTACAACCACAATCGAGTCTCGAAAAATCATGGCCCTTTGAACATACTTTAACATTGTATTTGCTTAAATTTGGCTCTTTTGGATGACCAGTTTGCCGACCACTGGCCTAGGCGCAGCAATCGCTGGTATATATCCGCGCTTGATGGAAATCCCGAGATTCCAGTCTTCTGCCTCAGGCCGTCAAGGTTTTCTTGGTATGCCTCTCTGGGTGTCACTCTCTGGGATTACCACTATAAGGGTTTTCCTGCTATTCCTTAATACGGTTGCCGCCATTTCGGCAGCATTATATGGCTACCACGACGAGTAGCCATGCTGCCACACTCTTATTTACTCATTTGGGACTTCCGATCTTTCGATTAGCATCGGCGGTGGTACGTTTCTTATATGTTTCAAGATACACTTGATTAACTTGTTTAACAAAAACCGTGTGAAAATGAAAATGCGTCCTAAAATTTCCGTGCAAATGGAGGAACATTTTTGTGAAAATCGGGGGAAAGGAAACTTTCAAAAACCGTGTTAAATCGAAAACGTGTAAAAAAGTACCGTGCAAATCGGGGGATAGGTGTACTGTCAATTATGGCTACACAACCAGTATTAGAGGTAACTTTTTAGCATTGGTGTAAATTTTACATGGAAATAACTTATTTAGGGAGAGGTAAAATTTTTCAAAATCATCCTAAATTTCTTTCCCGATAAGAAAGATAAGGTGCATGCCTTTTCTACGATGGATAAAAACAACAATTGCAACGCGGATAATCAATAATTGAACGGGCTCAGGATACGATTTATACGGCTTCCGTGTAAAGCGGGGGATAGGGTAGGGGGTAATTGCACTATGAATTTATGTAATTCTCACAAATAACATAATCATTTCCTATGATCTGATTGCTTACGCATCGAGGAGAATATTCCCCCTTTTCTCAGGCAGTTTTTTGGTGGCATGGAGTGCCCAGCAAAGTTCTGGTCGCATCATTATCTATTCACATCTAACCCTTCAAGTCATCCGACCACCATGCATATCATTATGGCGCGTTTGTCGTCGGTGCGGAGGTGAATAAAAAACACGCCTCAGCTTCCTCACGATCTCACCACCTTTATTAAACAGGTATTGTTTTTTTCGGCGAGACCACTTTTTCAGTTTGGTCACTTTTTTCGGCGGCCATTCGTGAGAAACTGAACGCCGCTGCTCAATCTCATACATTCTTGCAATTGCATGGAGCGCATGTAAAAAACTGATGAGAAAGTAAGCTGTCTTTGAGATCTGTACATTCACGTGAGAACAATTTGGTTTGTTATCCGAAATGATTTTAAGAACGGTCGTAGAAAGTGTATTGAGAAAGCACGTGTTTTTCTAAATACGTTATTCAAACGGTTTTCAAACCAAAAGGCTTCACGAAAACGAAAGGGGGTGCTTTCGTTTTCGTGAAGACTTTGATACTAAAGCCGCGGTCTTGTTGACAGAACGTGCGGATGCATTTCAATCATGCTGATTAAGCGTGTTTTCTTCTTTACATGCGTCAGTTTTAAGGTCTTGTTGAGATTAATGCGAAGAAAAGATGCCTTTTGTTGCACTAACAAAGCCATATAATTTGTTTAACATGACGATTTTTTCATTGGAAACGTTTTCTGTTTTTTTGGCCTTTTTCTGGACTGTTGCGTGTGTGAACGTGATGAGTCTGTGGCTTCTCAAAGAATCGGCTTCATCTACCTTCGATTTGAATAATAATAATTTTTTCTTCATTCTTTTGATGTCAAAAGAAAAGATTACGAAGGCAATCTCCTTATAATGTGATCTTTACGGTTGCATATTCACGTTGAAGCTGTTTTGTCTGCTAGTTCTATTCATCTGCGTTTTATTCCGTATTTAAAACGAATTGGGAACTAAGGCATATACCACAAAGCTCACAAAAACAAACTCAACAAAACTCAAAAGATGCTCTAAAATTGCGAAATAATTATACACATCTGGAGAGCAGATGATAATGACACTCAAGTAATAATAGTAGAAGGCATCCAAGAAGGTAAAGAGGAGCAGCTAATGTCAAAGTACTTGGACGAGATCCAATAATGAAGAAAATGAGGAATTAAACGAAATGAAATGATGATGCGCAGAAAAACAGTACGGTAATTCAAATCAGGAAATGCGAGTTTCTTTAGCTAGATCTTAATGATCTAAAGAGATAATCAATTGAAATATTTTGGCAAATCAACCACAAATTTACGAGAAACAAAAACAGCGCATTTTTGTGTTCATTTTGTCTCCATTTTATTATGAAAAAGAGCAAAAAGGTCAAGGTAATTGAAAACGAATACGTGGACAACATAACTGTTAAATCTGTAGTAAAAATTATAACATTGCGTTTGATATTTTATACTCTTCTCTCTTTTATGTTGTTAAATATTTAGGCCAAAATACGCGCCAAAATAACCTTATATTTTGTTTATAGCAACTACAACATATTGTAAATACAATTTTAGCATAAGTTTCTTCAGCTATTACAATAGAAGAACTACTACAGATTGAACAATTTTGATTTTAAATTATTAGAGTTTAAAATTATGGCAACGGCAATGGAATATTTAGACGACTTTGATCTTGATGATGATGAGGTAGAAATAGATCGAAAAGAAACAATGAAAAGGAAACGAACGTCAGCTAAAACTTGCAAATGAAAATATATGAAAAAATGCATTAAACAAGCGGAGTTTGGATGGTG
The DNA here is from genome assembly GCA_025447835.1 of Labidoglobus nevermanni. Classification (NCBI taxonomy): domain Eukaryota; kingdom Metazoa; phylum Arthropoda; class Insecta; order Coleoptera; family Staphylinidae; genus Labidoglobus; species Labidoglobus nevermanni. The sequence goes on along the minus strand of JAOEHK010070185.1, from coordinate 15,387 downwards.
TAAGAATAGAATTTAGATGTAAACATGGACAGTACCCAATGGATGATCTGATGCCATATATTTATTATATCATGCGGTCAATGATAAACTATCCCTATATTCCACGGAAGCAGAACACTGTCTCACCAAATGTAATCTTTGTGGATTAGATGAAGAAACGAAATCAGTTGTATTAAATAATTGTGTTCAAAAACCGAATGCAATTATAGTTTCTTTCAGAAAGGATATTAGCCTGCGCCATCTAAATCCAAATTAGTATCTTTTTTACAAACTCTACGAAATAATTTATATGCACCCTATCTTTTTGTTTTATTTATTCATATATATTTAATAACAATATAATATAATAATGCATAATAATAATGATACATATGTGAAACACTATTCTGTAAGCATAATTATTCTTCGAAATAAAATAAATACGATTGTTAAATTGAACCACTTCCCAGAGAGATTATTTTTCTATAAAATTCTAAAAAATAACCAAACTTAGCGCAAATTAAATATCAGTGGGTTAAAAAACTCTTGTCATTATTGCAATTGTAACGAAAATTAATAAAAGACGCTAACAATAAGAGAAGCTGGCGGGAAGATGAAGAACATCGTTTCCGAAAAAAAACACACACTCGAACAGCTCTTATCGCAACGAAACAAAAACACCAACAATGAGCGGTTGAGGCTATTACAAACTTATTAAAACATTCCCGCCTGATTGAGTAACTGACTTCTTGTCCACTTCCTCAGCGGATGAACAATTAGGATGCCAGGAAGCCCATCTATTCGCAGCCACATGGTTGCTGTTTATATGTGTGATCAATTTGACTCATTGTTCATGTAATGAGGTCATTAGTTAATTAGCAAGTTATTATTTTGCATATTTAAAAGAAAAGGCTGCGATGAGTAACATGTGTCTAGACATTTCTCACATCAACTTATTTGAATAATCTCTTTTACGTATCAAGGCAAGACGAAAAAAGTGCCCTTAGCCCTCGGTCACACCTCAGAAAAAAGTCTTGCGAGTAAGTGTACTTATTTGCATACCCACAGTGTGGATTAGAGACAATTACTGCCCAATTCAAGCAAAAAATGTGTGTCCACAAAATAAAAAATCCAATGGAGGACGATGCACCATAGCAAGGGGATGAAGGGGTGACCGTGGCGCGTAGCACCCCAAAGGCGAAGAAAAAATGAAGTCAAAAAACTAGGCAGGTACGATTTTTTCTCGGCGCAACCCCTAGATGCGAAGCAAGCCTGAAATCTACCCTTCAGCTTACTCCCGGAATGGAACCATTGCTAAACTCCGCCTAAATTCTCCCATTGGCGAAAGCAGAAGAAAGAAATGTCTACCCATATTACACACGTCATCAATTAACGGTCCTTACTAGAATTTCGATATTTCTTCGCAGAATTGTTAACAAGCATTGAAAACATTCCAAAGGACAGCAAATAACAGCAAATTGCCATTTGCAGACGAAGAGGCGCACAGCAATAATTATTGTTTATGATTATTGTTTGAAATTACTAAGTTTCAGTTTGCACAATTACTAGAAATCGTCTTGGCTTGTTGGCAAACGCATTATCCGGTTACGTCATGTTTTTCCAGCCGCGACTTTTTCATTGCGATCCACTAAGCTCACAAGGATTCCTCTGGGCCCATTACCGCTGCGACCCGCGCCAACGCGAATCTCTTTTTGCCCGCTAAATGCATGCTTGCGTAAAGAAAAACGCTCACAATTCTGTCGGTTGTGTGCTTCAAGAGCTTATAAACAACGCCGCAGAAATACTGGTGATTATCTAGAATTTCCCGCAAGGCATTGATTCCAATAGGATTTGTTTCATGAGAAGAGGACGAAGAGGATGTTAAAATATATACTCACTCGTGTTGTTTTGATTGCGCCCCATAATTTTTCGTGATGGAGCAGTAGCAGAACACGACGTCGGCACTAAGGAGGTGGAGACAACTGATGGTGAAGTGATCTTCGGATGCAACTGGACCTGCGATACCACAATGCTTGTCGGGGTAACAGAGCGTCGCAGGATGACGTCGTCGCCGTTATTGCTGTGATTACTATTGCTATCCATCCCCGAGCGCCGCAACCCCAATCGAAATGAATATTTGCGAAAGTTTTGAAAAGTTGCACGAAGATGATGCGCACGAAACGAGGCGAGCGGAATTTGTTGTTGTTGGTGGTCGCCAGCGCACTCTGCATGGACGCCGTGAAATGTTATCAGAGGGGTTGCGATTTCAATCGAATGGGAGACTGCCGTCCAAGACAATGTGCTTGCTTAAACTGCAGTCTCCAGTCTGACTCGCTTGGCAGTTGGCGGCCGATCTTGCTTTTGTTTTGCTTTACGCTTTGCCATGCTTTTTGTAATCATGCCGGCAAACCAGACCGACGCCCCACTAATGTCTACCGACCCCTCCATGCTTGCGCTCTTATCCTTGTCGAGGCGACGCTCACAATTCAAACAATTGGGGAAAAATGACGCGCTAGGTAGAAAGGGAAGGAGGAAGCCGAAGACGGCGAAGGGTTGCGCAACAACTGCAACCCATTCAGCTGGCGGTCAGCCACCCCTCGCCATTGCGGGGCACTGCTTCAACGCATAATTTTCTTCCAGATTGCGCACACACAAGTTCTGCCATTCCTGATACGACTTAGAGGGGCCAAGGGACAGCAGAAGCTACCCACCTTTAAGAAACAAACGACGCAAAAAGTTGACATCCCGGATGAATATTTATCAGATGATAATTTGGTCTCTTTTCCTTGGGTTTTTTCATTCTAGAGTGAAAACTCTACTCAAACTCTGGCCTGGCCAAAGATACATTCGATTATTTGGGTGCATGAGTTGCAATAATGAGTTTTATCTTTGGGAATTTCGACACCCTAATATCACAACGAAATAAAACATCAATTTTGGCTTGAAATAAAATTTTAATCAACCTTAAAGCCTCCAAACCTACAATATATACATATTTCGATTGAATCACGAGATTTTTGCAACAAATCGACCTTCGCGACCAATTTGAAGTGCACGTAATACTAAAGCCTTATCAATCTCACCTTGCATCGGCTTTTCACTGTCCAAACACAGCTCCTTCGATCTCTCTCCGAAGAATTGCAAGACTTTTATCCGGTAATCAATAACAGTTGAAACGGGATTGCCTGTGAGCGTTAAGTTTTCTAAACAAGGAAGATCTCCAAGCGAGGCCACGTCGTCAATGTCCCCAATGCAATTTGAGCTTAAGATTAAAGACCCTAACGAATACAATTTCGATAAACCTTTCACGCGCTCAATGCGATTTTGCGCCAAATTCAACGTCAACAAATTGCCGATTTTCGTATGCAAATCGTCGCAATGAACGATCGCATTGTTCATTGCCCAGAAATGCTTTAAACGGCTCAAAGTTGATAAATTGTTAATTTCGGAAATTTGGTTGTCATTCAGAATCAACGTTTCGATGTTGGGAGCGAGTTTGATTGCATCATCAATGGCGCTGATTTGATTTGAGCTCAAATCAAGTTTGATCAACGACGTCCACGTCTCCATGGGGTTTAGCGTCAACTTGTGCAAATTGTCGCATTGCAAAATTTGTGCAATGCTTGCAATGTTTGATAAATGAACGTAAAAGTGCTTCAATGTCTGACGCAGCCCGCCCAGTGATGAGATGTTGTCGAAGTTGTAATTCTTCGCCGTGAGTACTTCAACATTCTAGAAATTGTTCAAAGCATGTAAATATCCAATACAGATTGGAAGTCAGCAAGACCCTAACTTTCGCATAATTCGCTTTCACAAATTTTCAATTGAATTTGAAATAAATTGATAAACATGAATCAGAAACATAAACACTGCAATGTTGGTACGAACAAAAAGAAATTATGAAGCTTCATTCTATAGCGACAATGTTGGAAGTAATTAAAACGTTCTGAAAAATAAGAGTGGTCCATTCAAAATGGCGGACATATATCTTTAAAGATTTTCCAATAGACGCGGCATAATGATGGATGAAATTGAGAGATATTTGTTGTTAATGGAAGATGACCAACAATAAAATAAGCTCATTTTGAGTTTTTCAATTATTCTCAAGTTTGGAAGACTACTTTCGAACAATCCAACATTCGCACTAAGACCCTGCTTTACGCCGCCCCGTTTAGCGTTGTTTTGCTTTAACTCTTTCATTTGGATAGTTTTCATATAAAATTGCATTATTGGTTGTAGTATTTTTAAATAGAACATAAAAGAAAATATGTATCAACTTGTAAAATGGTACGGATTATATATGAGTTCAAAGGAAAGACGCCTTTGGGTATTCCCCGCTTATCCGTTACGCCTAGAAACGGCCAACCCAAGCTCGTGAGCTAATTTGCATAATTCACAAAAAGATCACAGTTTTCTATAGATGAAGCGGAAAAAGTACGGGAAATACCAATACCCGCCGCCGCCGTACTTGGGAATTCCCCGGACTTGTCTGATATGTCTACTGTTAACGCTTCAGTATAGTGGCATAGTAGCCCTAGTAGTCCGTCATAAACATTTTCTGGAATCTCATTTAAGGGGATATGTCGTAAAGCAGTGTTTCCCAAACTTTTTGCCCCGTGGACCCCTTCCCGATATTGATAGTTTTCATAGACCCCTTAAGATCGAATTTTAAACATTTTTTTCGTACTCGTAGACAGTGCTGGCGAACAAGTAAGGGGAATACCCATCTTCGAGTGACGGGGAGCCAGGGTATACCCCATGCTTGTCCGCTAGCAGTATCTACGAGTACGGAATTTGGCACAATCCAGCCTTGAACTGTTATTGGCTTTACTCTTACGTCGACCCCTATTGAGATCTCGTAGACCCCCAATTTCTTGTTTCGTTGTCGTCGACCCCTTGCAAGTCAAAATCGACCCCCAGGGGTCGATATCGACCACTTTGGGAATCACTGATGTAAATAAATAGGTACAATCAGTGTATGTGTTGAGATCCACTATCGTGGACCCCCATTTTTATTTCATGGACCCCCAAATTTATTTTCGCTGACGTAGACCCCTTGCAGGTTGTCATGGACCCCTAGGGGTCCATATGGACCACTTTGGGAATCACTGTCGTAAAGCTTACTGAGGGAGATGTTATATAGTCATATAAATGTAACACCCTGCATGCATAGCGAGGTACGCTACCAGTGGGGAGACAGCACCTAGTCACGATTATAAGTCAGCCTATCAAGACGTGCTTTGGAACATTGATAATTAAATAAGCGTATAGTTAAACTCCTGTTAGTCTTATATGTGTTTTTAAATCGAGTATAGAGAATTTTCTGGTAAATTCAAACCCAGGTTTGCCATTTTGCAATGCTATTCCGATCTTAGTATAATATGCATTGAAAAATTGACTAAGCACCGGGTTTTTTATGTTTCAACTTGTCCAACACATAACACCATAGATGGTGTAATGTATCCTCTACATACACCTTGGGTATTCCCAGGCCCTGTCCCACTAGAGTGCAGAAGAAGAATTGAAAGGGCATTGGTTAGGTTTGCAATTAAAAAGCAGAAAATCTGAAATGAAATTTCGTAAATTTTTTGCTAATTTTGTCTCCGATGGTCCCCTAATTTACTGATTGCCACAGTGGTCGATATCGACCCCAAGGTGTTGATTTTCACTTGCAGCGGATCGTCGAGAATAGGGGTCTACGTAAGACTAAAAGTAATACAGTTCATGGGTGGAACGGGTCAAATCGGGTCAGGCAATACTCTGGGTCCCGTCATGAAAAATGGGTATTCCCGGTGCTTGTCCGTCTCTTGGGCATAAATACTGCTAATTATGGCTATACAAGTAAACCAATACCCAGCTTTACGCTGGGGATACATTCTAGCACAGCTGAGCGTTAAACGAAACAGCGTTAAGCGGGGTCATTTTAACATGTTAACCATAGGGATGGAACGGATCGGATACAAAATTAATGAAACATTCTAATGTTTCATCATCCACATCATCCATTTGCGACAAAGTGATCCATGATTTCTGTCAAAGTCGCTAAACTAGTATTTAGTAATTCTGTGTATATTTCTTTCTGTGCTTGTGAAATTGCTTCGTGGTCTTCCACATTTAATCCATCTAATGTTTTGCAATTTCGACTACTCTCTTCATATCAACAGAAGAGTTCCTATTGTCCTCCTACCTGCTTAGATCTGGCCACATGTTTTTCTATGCTCCTTTAAAACACTCTTGTATTACTTCATTCCATAAAGACCTATGTGTTGTATTGCATCTATGACATTAGACTTCTTCCAAAAACCTCTTATTGTTTCTTTAATAATTCTCGGATACTACAGCGACAAGCAAAACAAATGAATAAGAAATTTTAAAATAATCGCTATACTCTATGCAACTTTATGTGAATGGTCGTGGTCAAATAAGAGCGTTAAAGCGAAACAGCGCTAAACGGGGCAGCGTATAGCGGGGTCTTGATGAAGTAATAGGAGTAACGCCACAGAAAACCGCAAGAGCCGAAACCGCGGCTATTTCCCGTGCTTGTCCGCTGCATCCTAAAAAGCAATAATATCGGTAAGGAGTCTACGGGGCAAACAAGTTTGGGAAACATTGCCCTAATGCCCTGATTTGTTGAGATGGCCTCGCTTAACGCTGTTTTGTGTAACGTTATTAAGCAGAGCCTCAGAGAGCCGATGACCTCCTGTAATTACCTTAAAAGAAGTAAACTCAATTGGCAACTCATTAGGGCAAATGTTGCTTGTAATATAACGCTCCTTCCCTTCGATTCGCAGTTGTTTCAGCTGCGAGCACACTTCAAACACGTGACTGAGGTCTTTGGTGTCGTCTCCCTGCCCTACATTTGGATGGGGAAACTTTAAACAAGCGCCGATTGCATGCAACTGTAATTGAAACGCATTATCCTTGGGACGAAGGCGTAGGATGCTAAGGTGCGACCTACTTCGAGAGGGTTGAAAAGCTGCGAAGATATGACGCTAGTTCTTGCGCAATATTGCGCAGCCATTGCTTGTAGCAAATAAAACACATCGTAGAGATGTAAATGCAAGAACTCGACAAACACCTGTGGCATTGTGCGCGTTAAATATATCGCCATGCTCTGGAGATATTCCTCCAGAGCCTGGCGTCGGCATTCCACAAACTTGCGCATTTTGCTGCCGAAAAGCTTTTTCGCGGGAAGCGCATCTCTGGACACGCCATGCTCGCCAACCAAGGCATTATGCAGCTCATAGAATTCGCTATAGCGGTGTGCCACAAACCACGAAACGTTTTCGATTTTCACCTTAATTTGGTAGTATATTATCGTATTCGATTCCTCAATACTAGGAATGGATACATGGACGTCATGCGAATGCAACCAGTAACTTGCCATCTCTAAAACTGATAACAGATGAATCAGATTCATTGTGCTCTATGCTATAGCCTTCACATTTACTCACGTTACAATCATTTAAAAGCCAATTATAGGCGAACGGAATGGAAAATATTAATTCCAACCTAACTTCCTGCTTCCCAGTTGATGACGATTCATCAAGTTCTTAAGACATTTGATTTCATTCAATGTTTTGGAGCTTTTGCAGCATATGTTGATATTTTTACTTAACTTGTTACTATAGTAATCAGGTAAGTTGATGATTATACGTCTTAAACAATAAACTGAGATCTAAATATGCAACAGCTGTCGACATGGACGATCGGGAATTGGAAGAACTGAATGATAAAATGCGTAAACTGGACGATATGGTTGACACGATGATAAGCAGCGTTGGAGCAAGTGATTTGAAACCAATGTCGGATGTAGTGGTCGACAGCAATCCCTACAGTCGTCTGATGGCACTGAAGCGAATGGGAATCGTGGACAATTACGAGAAGATTCGCGACTTTGGGGTTGCTGTGGTCGGGGTTGGAGGAGTCGGCAGTGTGACTGCAGAAATGCTCACACGTTGCGGAATTGGCAAACTGATCCTCTTCGACTACGACACCGTGGAATTGGCTAATATGAACCGTCTCTTCTATCAGCCGCATCAAGCTGGACTGGCTAAAGTGCAAGCAGCGCAGCTCTCCCTTAATCATATCAATCCGGATGTGATTATTGAAGTGCACAACTATAATATAACGTTGATAGATAATTACGAACATTTTTGCCAACAATTGATGTAAGTATAGGCGCGGCCCTCGACTTTCGGAACTAACATTCTCCCACAATTCGCTATTTCGGACATTTTTCGAAATTCAACTCGGTTTTCCCATCTACGGGAACATTGTGGTCAGACATTTTTTATAGAGGTTGAGGGCAAATGCACAAATACACGATAGTAACCCGCACGATAGTTAACCGCTCACGAGTCTGGTGACGCTGGTTCAAACCATGGCAGAGGTTAGCGTTGACTATCAAGCGGCCAGTAAAGAGAGGACAGAAAGAGCAAATGTGGTTGCAGTACACTACGATTCCCCACCCCATCTCAAAAACCCAATCCTATCTTCTATCCAACTAAGTTGTTGTAAAAGGAGGATATACAATGGGCCTAAATGCTGCGTGTGCCTGCACATGCCCTCTAATAAACAACAACAAATAAATGTCAATCGCTCGTTATTCGAGTGGTAACGCAGATGGCCCACGAGTCTCGTGACTTGGGGTCAATCCCTGCCAGAGCGTTATCCTTGATTACCGAGCAACCAATAGAGAGAGAGGATAGTACATCAGAAAGGGCAGATGTGGATTAGATTACTCCTCTACGATTCCCCATTCCATCCCAATAATCTAATCCCTCCTAATCTTCACTTCCAAAGTAAATAGTCGTACAACCGTTCGGTAGCCTAGCGGTACCGCAGATGTCCACGAATCTCTTGACTTGGGTTCAATCCTTGCCAGAGGGTTACCCTTGATTACCGAGCGGCCAGTAGAGAGAGAACAGTGCGACATCAGAAAGGACAAATGTGGTTGCAGTACACTCTTCTAAGATTCCCCATCCGATCCCATTCCATCTCAATAACCCAATCCTACTTTCGCTTCTAAAACTAACAGGCAGTACGAGGATGCACAATGAACCCAAATAATAGGGCCTAAGCCCAACGTATGTCACACGCAGCTAAAGGCAATGCTATTGTGGAGAAATTGTGGTAGAGAACGGAAACACGTCCTTATAATCTCAACACTTTTTAATTGACTGGTCGACAACCCTTGTTTTAGAAAACAATTGATTAACGATTAGCAAATCCGGAGTAGTTGGCCTTGGAGTCGCCACACTATCCTCGCGCAACTCACTAAACACCTGCCGTATTCTATGGCCTTTCTCTGGCTATATGCGAAAATGGCTGCAAAGCCTTACGGGATGTGGTAGAGTGGCAAAGAAAACCTGACTAGATAATGGGGTCGCTGATCAGGCTACAGGGCATGGAATTGCTATCGGCGTTACCGGGTGCGTACCGGGATATTTCGGATATGTATAGGTTAGAATAACCCACCATTGGGGCGTGGAGGTTGTTCCTGAGGTTGTCACGACATTTTGCAAAGAACGCCCGTACGAATTCTCGTAAAATGTCGCGATTTCCTGCATAGTAAGGAGCATTAACGATGTTATTTAAGATGCGGTGATCAGCCTAGGATACTGGATAGGTCAGTGATCGGAATTGGCGGCTCTTAGGCCTTTGGCTGTGGCTCTTCCACCAAAAATTTTGTGCGGGCTCATAACATGGCATTCTTAGAAAGCAACAATAGTATGGATAGTCAATCGCGATCTTTTTGGGGGATTTTACAACCACGGTCGAGTCTCGGCTCATGGCTCTTTGGAAATACTTTAAAATTGTGTTTGCTTAAATTTGGCTCTTTTGGATGACGAGTTTGCCGACTACTGGGATAGGTCAAATAATTATATTAGGCAAGGCCGTGAATATGAAGTCGTCATTTACATGGGATACATATGGTATATGTGATCTTGTCATTATGGAATAATGGTTAGGCGCTACTATTTGGGCCCATTGTGTAACCTCCTTCTACGACACATTCAGTTTGTAAGGGAATATAAGATTGGGTTATTGGGATAGGATGGGCAGCGTACTGCAACCACATTTGGCATTTCAGTTGCCGTACTGTCCTCTCTCTACTGGCTACTAGATAGTGGACGAACTCCCCTCTAGTGCGGGGGTTAGAATTTCACTACCATCTCTGCCTGTCGTAAGAGGCGACTAACAGAGAACCCTGCTGGGCAATGGTGCCCGGACATCATCCCTTTAATTACCACTTGTGTAATTTGGGATTAGTGGACTCGTCCACTTGCAGAGCATATGGGGAGTGGCCAGAAACGGCCCATCATATCCTATGCTCATGCAATGCGCTTTGATACATACGGCAGGAGCAGCTTAACGCCCTCGGACATAATCGTAATGCCTCCAAAGGAGCTATTGAATTTCCTTCAGGAAATTCAAAAGGAGTCACTTGGATTTTAAGTTAGAGGGTCATAGTACAATAGGCCTTTTAGGCCGCACTGCTCAGGGCGAATGGTGCCCGTAGACCCCCAAATATAATAAATAAATAAAATAGTGGACGAACGGTAACACTCTGCCAGGGATTGAACCTAAGTCACTAGACTCGTGGGCCATCCGTACCCCATTTTACCCATTTTACACAGTTTTTGTTGCATATTTTCTATATCCCTCTACTTTCAAACTTCACACACACTTAGGAAACGATTATGGAGGAGATCTTGTAAGTTATCTCTACGATGCAAGCTTTCCATGAATTATATTTGCAGTAAGGGAGGAATTGGTAAGAAACCGATCGATTTGGTACTTTGCTGCGTGGACAATTACGAAGCGCGTTTAGCAGTGAACACTGCGTGCAATGAGCATGATATCACATGGTTTGAGTCTGGCGTGGCGGAGAACGCTGTCTCCGGGCACATCCAATACATTTGTCCAGGGGAAACGGCGTGCTTTGCCTGCGTGCCTCCGCTGGTAGTGGCTTCCAACATCGACGAGAAGAGCCTGAAGCGCGAAGGCGTTTGCGCGGCGAGTTTACCAACGACAATGGGAATTGTGGCAGGCTTGCTGGTGCAGAATGCCCTCAAGTATCTTTTGAACTTCGGCAATGTCTCGCATTACTTGGGATACTCCGCGCTGACGGACTTCTTTCCGACCATGCAACTCAAACCAAACGCTGCATGCCAAGACACGCATTGCGTGAAACAGCAAGGACTGAAGGCTGCCAAGAATTCGACTAAAGTGGCGAAGACAATAAAGGAAGATGCGCCAGTTCACGAGGATAACGAATGGGGTATTAGCTTAGTCGCTGAGAGCGAAACGAAAGACGAGCAATTGGACGTAGCGGCAGGAATTTCGTTTGCCTACAATCTGGATATAAATCCTGTCTCTGATCCACTGCAGGATCAAGGTAAAGTTGGGGACGACGAATCACTAGAGGATTTGATGGCGAAAATGAAAAGTATTTGATTGTATTTCATATTGTACTAATGTCCACCATTCATTTCAATAAAATATTATATTTTATGGCGTTTTATCATTTCACATTATCATTAAACAGCTTTTATGTCTTTAAAATTATTTTCTTACAATTTCTGCTGCCTGTTTTTCATTGAAAAACTTGAACAATTTAGGCTTTCGTTTGAAAATGGATGTTTTGTTAAAAGTCTATCAAATTATCGACTGGTACATTATCACGGCATTGCGAACTTACGTCATGTGGAGTGGATGATGGCATAGTCTTCATTCTTGAAGGAATGTGTGAAGATTCGCCGCTGTAGAACGTCGATTTGCACAATTTCTGTGAAATCATTGTTATACTTTCTGCGCTCTGTCGATCTCTCTCATGTTGAATAAACATTGACGTGACTTGCTTTGTTGACCTCTTTTTCGGTATACCTAATCAAACAAGAACAATGAGAAGTAATCTCACAATATCTTTTTTAATTGGAGGGCGAGGTACTGCAAGCAGAGATCGCGCAAGCTTTGTACAGCCTCCCAATCATTCTTTACTACCCCTTCAACCAGGTAATGTGGCTGACAAACTCCAGGATTTTTCCCGGGGAGTAGGAAAGTAGTTGCCTCATAGTTATATACTCCACGTCAAATAACTGCATTCTGACGTAGGTCATAGCCGGGCAGGCTCATAAAACATGGTAAGACGATTCATCGTCCTCGTCCCTGTTCAGATGACAATGTCCTGTGAGGGTCCTGACTTGTTGTCGGCCCAGACTCACGAGAATCTTGGCTATCATCCGGCAGGGAGTGAGGTTGGACGCCAGGGCCAGAAAGCTTTTTGAAACCTTCCATATCTCCTTGTGCTGCGTGGCAGTGTAGTTTTTAAGGTGGATTTTAAGGGACGTAGCATGAAAGGTGGGTTGATTGCGTCCTCTTTAAATTCTTACTTTGCTAGGGCATCAGCTCTTAAGTTGTCTTCGTGTTCCCCGTGTCCCTTGACTCAATAGATCAAGAGCTGGTTAGATTTACCGAGGCAAGCCTGGAGTTTCTAGTGCAGCGATTCAGGGCATGTATGTGCTTACTGACTTTGAAACCTCCACGGTGCCTCCAAGGGAACTCCCTTAGATTTTAAGTATGGGCTATAGAACAATAGTACCTTTATATGCCGCAGTGCTAGGGGTATAACTCCCATTGCCCCCCACCCATAAAATAAATAAAGGTGCTTACTGATATTGGCTAAGACAGTAGCGTAGCGTGAGGGGTGCGGTGGGTGCGGTCGCAAGGGGCGGTAAAATATTGATAATTGGTATGATATATATACAATAGTTCAAAGGTGTATTCGGGGGGCGGAAAAAATAACCAACCTGTTGTTAAATGAGCTAATTTAACTTGTAAAACTTCGTGCATTGACCGCCAATAGTTGTAGGATGCGACTTTGAGGGCAGTTACCCATTTATTTAGATCTTCTTGGCACCTACATGCGAACACGTGTTTGCCATCGTTGTAGCAAAGAGAGAAGGCAAACGCAGGTCCAGAGTTTGTGCACGCCTCGTAGGCGACTTCCATATGTTCTAGAATGAATGCTCCCAATGGCTCATCCTGCTCGTTGGTGCGATAATAGAAGAGGACGTTGTTAATTAGCTTGCAAACGCGCTCCTTGAACGCGGATTGCAGATACCAATCAGACCAATCGTTCGATTGCGGTCTCATGTATTGTAATGTGCCTTGAATAACTGCTTGCTTTGTCGTCAGATGCTTCAACCCTTCATCATTGACACGCATTTTTAATGAATAACTTATCCTAACTTCAATTAAATGAACATTCTACCGTTAAGAATAAAACATGAACTGAAACTGAATGTGAAACGTATTTTCAATTGACAGACAGCAGGAACAGATGATTGCCTTAACATATTTGAAATATTTCAAAAATACCGAAACTGATTATAGAGAAATACACAAATGCACGATAGTAACCCGCTGATAGAAAACCCATGTGTTGGGCTGCCTCAGACAGGCAGCTGGAGGCAATGCTATCCTCGTCTGACCCACTAAACCCCGGCCTTATGCTTTTTTTATTTAGATAGCTTGGAAAACTCTGCTTACGGGTACCCGCATAGCAGGATTATGTCGGAATCGTCCGAGGAACCTACCGACTAAAATCCAAGCTCCAGCATTCAACCCAAGGGTTATGCTGATGGGGTTAAGTTCAGAAGTGTTAGTGAGGGAACAGCACCAGGCTGCAGGGTCTGGCAAAGCCTTCATCAAGTAAGGGAGTTCAGAGACTAAAGGATTAGCATTCTCCACAATGTGTAGCGGAGGATTCGGTTAAGGAGACCTAAGATGGCCGCCATGCGTCAAGGACTGGTGGTGCCCCATATGGGAGCCGCGTACGTCACGATCTACGGGTATATGCAGTGGCTGCGCGGAGCCTTATGCTAGGGCCGTTTTCTGACTATATGCTAATCTAGCTGCTAAGACTTATGCGGCAAAGACAGAGGCGGAGACGAAGAGTAGAGTACAAGCTCGAGGGGAAATATCTACCCTACCGAGGTTCACGATGTCGTGTGTTCAGAAACTGTCAACAGAAAATATACGATACCTACAGTAGAGACGTGTTTTGCCCATTGCCCCCAATTCAGACTTAACACATGCATAATTAGACCAGGGAAAAAATAAACGTTTTCAACAATGTAACAATATATTAGATTTTTTCGAGGAAGTCACATTTTGGTATTTTTCTTCCTGCCAACTATTAACTCAAACAAAATGATTTTAATTAATACTGGAACGCAGTGATATGGAAACCAATATATGTCTATTAATTACACAACAACAATAGTAGCTGTTCAATTAACCAGTTAAATATGTTTGACGACTATACTCGACATGAAAAATTGGCAGGTTTTTGGATTATGAAGACTATATTCGTCATGCATTCACAAGTTTTAAATTGTGTCGATATTTGGGACACAACAAACTCAAAATTTAACGAGAATGTAACTGGTTAATATTGATACTTTCTTGTATGCAGTAATAATTCCAAACACTTTAAATTCTACAAAGACTTTAAATAATGTGAGGTATGAGGGCCGCCTTTGGAGATAAACTTATGATTATCCTCATATAATGTATAAACTTAGTATAAGTTTAATTGCGACAATGTTAATTCTCTATTGGGAAAATGTATCCTACACGTACAGAAACTCCAGGCTTCTCTAATTAATATTGCAAATATGTTACCTGATTGGATTGTCCTTGAAATACGTTTAAGATATCAAAAGAATTGCGAAAGAAACATTAGTTGTTTGATGAAAAAGATGAGGAAAAATGTCGATCTCCAATTTATTTAATACATAGATGTTGTTAGAAACCAACCGGTTCCGGCCCAGAGGCCATCATCAGGGTATAAACCAATAGATGTTACGTTAAATTGGCACCATTGCCATTTGGCATTTGATTGCCAAACTCGATCCAGGCACAATGCTGCCAATATAACGTAACATCTATTGGTTTATACCCTGATGATGGCCTTTGGGCCGAACCCGGTTGGTTTCTAACAACATCTATATATTGAATAAATTGGAGATCGACATTTTTCCTCATCTTTTTCATCTCTACGTACTCCAAATCATCGCAGTTTGCATATCTTTTTTTATTGGTTGTTTGGTTTGTTGGAGGGCGTCTGACACGCAGTACTTAGGTCCTACTATTTGGGCCCATTGTACATCCTCCTTATACGGCCTCTTAGTTTTTGGAAAGGAAGATAGGATTGGTTTATTGGGATGAGATGGGGTCTCGTAGAGAAATATTCTGCATCCATGTCTGCCATTTCAGGTGTCGCACTGTTCTCTCTCTGGCCGCTTAGTGATCAGCGGTAACTAAGGCCCGGATTTAAGGCACCCAAATTTATAAAAATAGGCACCTAAAATAGGCTCTTAAAAACTCCCAAATAGG
>JAOEHK010070174.1:0-18227 GCA_025447835.1 Labidoglobus nevermanni | reverse complement strand
AGCTGGCCGGAGGAGTAGACACCGCACTAGGGAGGAGGCACAATGGGCCCGTAAGTGGAGCCTAAGTGCAGCGCGTGGTCACACGCGCCCTCCAATAAAAAAAGGGGTGTGTGAGAGTATCAGAGAAAACGAGAAAATGGGCGAGCGTGGCTCACCAGGCTACATGGCCTGGTGTACCTGTCGGACTCCCCGGGCACGTACCGAGAGATTTCGCAGATGGCTGGGTTTACGTGACCAACCAATGAAGCGCGGAGATTGTTCGAGAGTTTGTCACGAAGATTCGTGAGGGAAGTGAGTCCGAATTCCCGAAAAAGATCCCCATTCCGGACATAGTAGGGAGCTTTCACGATGCTCCTTAGGATACGGTGGTCGGCCCCAGAGACAAGCTTCAGGCACCAGGGCATGGTACCCCCCCAGATGGGCAGGGCGTAGGTAAACAAGCTGCGGATGCATGCAGATGCGACCCGCAGTTTGGTGGTGGTTAGGATGCGCTTGTTGGTGAGGAAGGGGCGGAGTTTCAGGAGGCGGCGAGCATTTTCTGCCGGGTGTGGAGAACGTGGGTGCTCCATGTAAGGCGGCGGTCGAAATGGACTCCAAGGTATTTCACGGATTTTTTCCATGGAATTTCCCTGGAGTTTACTTTCAACGGTGGGGGGAGAGAAAGTTTACGGGAAAAACAAATAGCCTCCGACTTTGACTCGTTGATGGCTAGGCACCATCTGGAGAACCAGTCGAGGAGGGCGGGGAGGTGCCTGTCGATGTAAAAATTGGATTTTCGGAAGAAACTGCTGCAGCTTAGAAGGGCGATGTCGTCCGCGTAGAGCGCAGTGACGACTGAGTCGGACTGGGGA
The DNA here is from genome assembly GCA_025447835.1 of Labidoglobus nevermanni. NCBI lineage: Eukaryota > Metazoa > Arthropoda > Insecta > Coleoptera > Staphylinidae > Labidoglobus > Labidoglobus nevermanni. Next base: position 17,376 of record JAOEHK010070174.1, on the reverse strand, counting down.
TGTGACAGTAAATACTGAATAGCACGGGGAGTATACCGACTAAAAAACAAGCTTTGGCACGCAGCCCACGCGGGCTTTCATGTCAGGGCCATAGAGAAGGTAGGGAGGGGGTAGAGTAATCAATTTGGGATAGTGAGTTTCCTGGAATCACGCCGAATTCATGAGGAAGGAAGTCTTAAGGGGTTAGAGGGCACAGGGCACAGGGTCTGGTCTATTTGTCTTAGGGATGGATCGACTCCTAGAGGTCTATTTCGACTTTCAGAGGGTCTACAACAACGAAACAAGAAATTCGGGGTCTACTAGATGTGAATAAGGGGTCTACGTAAGAGTAAAGCTAATGATTATTCATGGGTGGAACGTGCCAAATCTCGTAGACAGTGCTGACGGACCAGCACGGTGAATACTCACCTTCGAGTGACGGGACCCCAGTTATTCCCAGTGTTTCTCCACCTGTACTGTCTACGAGTACTGGATGTGGCAGGTTCCACCTATGAACTGTATCATACCAATTATCAACATTTTGCCGCCCTCTAAACGTGCCGCTGAGTGCGAATCGCACCCACCGCACCCCACACAATACGCTACGTTACGCCTATCGTCCAACATTTTCCTTCTTAAATACAAATAATGTCGAACGGCACAATACCCCCAATAACTTAAATTTTACAACCTTAGGTACTTACTCGCCGCAAATTTATATTGGGGTTATTCTATGGTTTCTAAATAACCGCAAATTCTAAGCAAACACAAATTTCTACTATCTTATTTGATTGGTTACTTCAATGAACAAATAGCAAATGGTTCTACTAAAGCGGCCTTAATTTCCAACATGTCTGAAGAATTTGTGATTGCTGCCTTCTGGTAATCAGGGAGGTTGCTTTAGGAAACAAGGAAATTGAGTAAATTAATATTTGAACACTGGCTATTCAGCAATTTCTGCCAGAAATAATTATTTCCTAATAAACAGTTCTAGTATATCTGAAAGATCATTGAATTGCCATACCTAACGAAACCTATGTCTTCCTAATAATCCAGGATCTGCGAAATATCAACAAAAGTCGTCATAGACGCATATCAATTGCCAATAGACGTATTCTGGTCGATTGATAGCAACTCATGCAATTTTCGAAACCTTGTACCAGGAAAGCAGAATGCGTTAGGAGGCTTACTTCTCCAGCGATGTAACTAATTACAGGTATACTACATAGTTGGCAATGTTTTGTGTTGAATCGATTGGTTGCATGCAGGAGTCATACAAAACGCGTTATTGGAGCATTCGAAAAGTGCCTCGCCATGCATATTGCTAATGTGCAGTGTGATTATTCATTAGTCAGTATAGACAGTTGAATCGAGTTAGTTGCCAGGTAGTCGTTTTCTATATGTGCACATAAGTGGAACATAATTCGATACCTAACTTGTTTAGCGCGCAAACCGAATACTTCAACAGCGTTCCCTCTTTACAATTATCACGCGAACACTGTTAGCATCAGCCCTTTCCGCTCTGCTTACAAGTCTTCCTTGTGCCAGTCACCAGGAGGTACGCGAACTATCCATTCGAATATTATCACAGCGACGAAGTTTCAACCATGACTTCACCAGAAAGCATTGATCTAGTCAATGCACAATTTAAGTGCACCATGGACGCATGTTTCGCTGCATTTGATAAAAACGGGTAAGCAATATTCCAATATCCTTTGTAATTTACAGTTTGTATTCAAATTTAAGCTGGCCGAGGTTGTGTTTTGCTAAACTCTCAGTTTTCAGTTTGTATGTAAATAAATGCCTTATCATGTGTAGTATGACTAACGTTCGTAGAAATGAAACATGTAATTTACAACTGCGTTGAGTAGTTTCCCATTGTTTTCTTGCTTGCGCGAAACTTTTTTTGTTTCTATTTGGAACAAAAATAACATTGGATTTTTTACTTGGGCATCAGAATATACGAAATTACAAAAATAATTTTGATCTTTTAATAGTCGTTGTTAAGGGAAAACATTGCTTTCTTATATTTACAGAGATGGTAAATTAGATATTGATGAATTTCGGTTAATTACGCGGGCTTTATTCCGCAATGATCGTGGACGCATTTATACTCTCGAAGAAGATAAACTGAAAGAGATCTTTAATGTCTTTGATCAAAATCAAAATGGATACATCGATATGGATGAGTTTACATTTTGTTGGAATCATTGGATAAAAATTGTAAGTGCATTAATATTGATCAGTAATTTTGTCATGCTATGATTTCCAAATTGTATAAGATTAGTAGGTTTTTATGTCGTTTATATATCGCAAAGTTAAAATTATGTTTCAAATTAAATTATTGCATACTCAATGTTTAATGGCATTATGAAAAGTTTTACAAGTTTTATTTAGCTATATATATAATACGGAGTGTATGTCTGTCCGTCTGTCCGCTTGTCCATATGTATGTATGGAATCTCCTCCTAAAATACAAATAATTTGGCCGAAATGAAATATTGGGCATGTTCCGTGTACTCCTGGGACAATGTGGCAAGAAATACAATTGGAAAAAACTTATGGTTCGAAAGTTATGAGGTAAAGTAACAAATTTCATGGCAAACGGCACCGCAATAGCGATCGACGTCGGTGTTCTGCGCATGCGTCTCTGTCCGTTGGCAAGCAGCGCTTGTGTACTGAACGAATGCAAATGAATGAATTTTTCATGCCATATCAAGTAGGCTGAGACAGCGGCGCACGACCTTGCAGTATTGACCAATTACAGGTGGGCGGATAGATGTGCAATAGTAGTAACACCCAAGCAACGCTGGGTAGTCAACAAGTAATTGATAAGAACCGCTCGGTAGCCGAAGACGCAGATAACACACGGCTCACTCACGAGCCTAGTGACTTGGGATAAATCCCTAGCACAGCGGTACCGTTGATTATCGAGTGGCCAGTAGTGAGAGGACAGAACGACATCCAAAATGGCAGAAGTGGTTGCAGTACGCCTCTACGATTCCCCATCGCAATCCAATAAGCCAATCCTATCTTCCCTTCCAACACTAAGAGGCCGTACAAGGAGGATGTACAATGGGCCCAAATAGTAGGGCCTAAGTGCTGCGTGTACCACACGCCCTCCAACAAATCAACCAACTTATATTTGATAAATAAAATGTCTTTAATATCTCATTATTAAAAAATCAGTAAAACAACTGCAAAACGTTTCTTTAAACGGGGAGAAATGAATATTATTCCAACCAGAATCTGATAATTGAGTAATAGATTATCTTGACGGTGTTGTTTGATTACCTCCTGTGATGTGATGAACTCCTGACTTGTTCAAAATTTCATCTTTAAATGCATGCAATACATAATCCAATCCTTTTGCAAATCAATTCCAAGTCGCATGATAACATGTCGTAAAACACCAACAAGTCGTGCTGTTAATTAGAAAACTTGAACGTTGCTGGAAAATATTGCAGATTGTTCGGCCGATCGCAGTGTTTCTCGTCATCGATGTGCAGAATGACTTTATTAGCGGCACATTAAACATTAGCAATTGTTCAGCCCAACAAAATGGCCTTGAGGTGGTCGAACCGATCAATGGCTTGCTGAAGAGCGTACAATTCGACGCCGTCTTCTATTCGCTGGACTGGCATCCCAGCGATCACGTCTCGTTCATTGATAACATTAAATTGCGTGAACTGGATGCGAGCAGTCCCTTCACCTACGAAACGGCGAACACCTACGACACCGTCATCTTTGCTGGTCCACCCCAAATGAAGCAGCGTCTTTGGCCGCGTCATTGTGTCCAAGACACTTGGGGCTCTGAACTTCACAAAGATTTAAAGGTAATTCCAATGTTCTAAATCAGTGATTCCCAAAGTGGTCGGTATCGACCCCTAGGGGTCGATCTTGGCTTGCAAGTGGTCTACGACAACGAAACAAGAAATTGGGGGTCTACGATATGTGAATAGGGGCCAACTCTCGGGACCACTGATGAAACCTCGGGTATTGCCCGTGCTTGTCAGTTACTTGGATGTAGTAATAGTAGTAACGCCACAGACAACCGCAATGGCCAAAACCTTGGGTATTCCCTGTCTTGGTTCCCCGCATCTTGACTTAACGCCTCAAATAAATTTCCAACAATATCGGCAAGGCGTCTACGGGGCACAAAATTTTGGAAACACTATTCTAAATGTTCAATTCATCATACATCATACATCAGGCTTGAGTAAATCTATCATTGATTCGTAGAGACGTAGCGTGGGGGGTTCGGTGAGTTCGGTCCGCACGGGGTGGCACATTTACAGGGCGGCAAAATCATAGGTGGAACGTGCCAGATCCCGTACCCGTCGATAGTGCCCGCGGACAAGCACGGGAAGGTAACTTTTTGGTGCAAATTTTACATGGTAATAACTCATTAAGGGGGGTGGGGGCAAAATTTGCTCTGCACCAGGTGGCAACCACATTAAGCCACTGTTGGTACCTCTTCTGTACAACAAAATAAGAACGAGATTCATTGCTGAAAGTGTTTTTTTAACGATTTTATTTTTAGCGACAAATGAGAGCAAGCGCTAACTTTTCATTATAAATCCATTCAATTTATCTGCATTCTTACTATATTCCAGTGCATTAATGTGTTCGTGTTTGTAATGGATCAAAACCGCTACAATCCTCAATAAGGTGCACAGGGACGGTAAAAGGTCGTAGTTCATGCACATGACCAAATTGAAATTCGCAGGCATCGACAAGCAACATCGAAATATCAAGTCGTTTCAAACGCATAACTGCTCTAGCTACCGTCAAGTTCGAAAACAACTTTTCAATTTCACTGGATCTCTTGAATTTTCGCAGGTTGCAGACATTACGGGCAGCTATCAAGGCTCTTATGATTTCACCAGTGGTGCTTGGAGGATTCTTACAGCACTTACTTTGAAACTTTGTAAAACTAATAGCTTGTCAGGAATTCTTTCATTTTCCAATTATTTACCCTGTTCCTATATATTTTCCTAGTTTTTATAAAACTTGCTATAGAAGAATGCACAATCAACTAGATATGAAATAAACGTGTGAAACGTTAAACGAATGTTGAATCAGGAAGTTGTCAATTCTCCAAATGTGTTTCATTTATTTGAAAAACACATCTTCCATGCCAACCGGTTTCGGCCTCAACAATGGCCATCCTCAGGGCAATAATGTAAAATGATGTTGCATTTACAAGAAATTCTTGTTGGAAAAATAATTTAAGTTAACATTAAATTAAATAAAATTCTGATTTTTTGATTGCCATTTCACCAATTACGTAAAAGGCTATTTAAAAGGTAATTTAATGTTAACTTAAATTATTTTTCCACAAGAATTTCTTGTAAATGCAACATCATTTTACATTATTACCCTGAGGATGGCCATTGTTGAGGCCGAAACCGGTTGGCAGGGAAGATGAGTTTTTTCAAATAAATGAAACACATTTGGAGAATTGACAACTTCCTGATTCAACATTCGTTTAAAATAAACTCCAAAATCTTCGCACAAATATTGCGTGTGAAACGTTGTTTTCATTTACAATTTGCACTTTTTTGTTTATAGATCGTGGACCAGGCAATTAAGATTTACAAGGGAACCAATCCGGAAGTAGACTCGTATTCGGTATTTTGGGACAATAAAAGATTGACTGAAACGACGCTCAGCGCACAGTTGCGCTTGAAGAATGCGACTGATATTTATATCTGCGGCTTGGCATATGACGTATGTGTAGGTAAGAGTACAGATCTGATCTAGGACAGTATCTCATTTCAAGGAATTTAAATCTGAGATAACTTGATCATCTCACACTGATTACATTTATATGGATATGGTTTTCATAAAAGCCCGTTATGTTAGTAACTTTAACTAATTTCAGTCAGCATGTTCTCTCTTTTGTTAACTAGGAGCAACAGCTGTTGATGCACTGGCCATCGGGTACCGCACAATTCTAATCGACGATTGCAGCCGCGGCGTGGACCTGCTCGACATCGAGAAAACGAAGAACACGGTAGTAGAGAACAATGGCATTATCATCAACTCGGAGCAAGTAAAGGCAATGGTGGAAGGACGCGACCGCCGTCCGGAGTTGGGCTATAAACTTGCCATGGAGCTGAAAGCGAACCTGGCCAACTTATAGGGAAAACACCATTGCAAAATTGAGTTTTTCAAATGCGTTACACCCTTGATAACGTGAAACCCTTGCATTGATCTAATGGCCTTTTCAGAGTACTAAACATAGAAAATGCAAACTTACCATATTTAACCATTTTATTCTCAATTAGTTGCATTTCCAGCAAAGCTTAATGGCTCAGGTATGGAAGTTGAGTTCAATGCAGACGCTCCTAAATTTCCGCTAACTTTAGTTAGCAAATGCAGATGTTACTAATTAGCGCCAATTTTAAATGATGCCTATCTACGCAAACAAGCACAGAGCAACGCTATTTTTCGTGAGCTAGAATATCAGCGAATTCACCTTTCCATTTCCGTGTTTGCTATTTCCGTTGGGATGCGGTCTCACCACCCACAATCGATCTTCGCAATCATTCTGTCAACAAATTGCATTCCAAATTAGTATTAGTATTATTGAGCTATTTGAAGGATTAATTGTTAACTACTTATATTTGTTAATGGTCTATAAGTGTACGAAGCAAATTGCTAGAGATAATGCAACAATAAATTAGTTTTGCATAAGACCATTGGACATAATTCTGTGAAAGCCCACAGCAATTCAGCCCCAATTGACGTGATAATGAGTAATCACTAAAAGTGGGATCCGTGCTGTACCTAGCACGCGTGATTAATGATGAATGATTAAGAACTTTGAGTCGAAATGCTGGTGGATACATTCCCGAATTGGGGGTCGCCGCTGACGTCATTGCAGGGCTGTTTCGCGTCATTCCCGATTCCTATACTCCCCAAATGCGAAATAAACACCTCGCTCATTCTAAGAATAGATTCAGATCTAGGATTGCATGATTTTGCTAATGCTTAATTGGTGTTTGGAGCGAAGTGGTGTAGTGCTAACGTCGAGAGACGCTATACAAAAGTGTTGGGTTCGATTCCCAGCGAAGGAAAAATTATTCGGTGTTTTATTAACCGCTCGGTAGCCGAGTGGCCAACGTACAGAGTTGCGATACCGAAAGTGTTGGGTTCAATCTTTGGCAGGGCGTTGTAGTTTAAAATCCATTGTTGGGTCTGCAACCTCACATAATGCTGGAAAAACACGAAAAGGCTACCGAGCGGCCAGTGGAAAGAGGACAGTACGACGTCTGAAAGTCGTGGTTGCAGTACGCTCTTCCACTAAGACCCCACACTGTAAGGAGCGGTGGAGTGGGTAGTGAATATATATATATATAAATTGGTATGAGGAACAGAAGAATTGCAAGAGTCTGGAAGAAAAGAAAGGAACAACGGGAAGTCAAATCTGATACCTGAAGGAGTATTGGGGATCAAACAATGAGTAATATGACATATAGATGAAGGCATTCTTATTAGAATAATGGGTGGCACAATAAAGACGCACATAGCCCCTTCATCTGGGCAACGGCGGCGGCGGCGGCGGCGTCGCGACGCTGCTAATCTTGACGCAGGCGCTCATTGGAGCCGCTAACGTCGTCGCCGCCGCCGGTTGATCAATACAGCACATCAGAGCCGGTGCTGTGCAAAACGGCGCAATCAGTGAGGCACCGGTGCACATCACGTTTGGGCCGGGCTCCCGTGTATCCTGCACGTCCGTTCACGAATGCATTCGGAGCGCACTTCTTCCCGTTGCTGCTCCCAGCGGCATATCCATCGCTGAACCAAGGCGTTCATCGCGATGACATAAAGTGGGCGACGGTGGCAGATGCTGTTGAGCACATCCGATAAGCCATGTCCATAATGCGTCCCTACGTCTGCGTTCTGTTCGTCTTTTATCTGATCCATGAGATTGTGTAAGTGTAACAATAACCATCTGAAAGAGCTCCCTTTCTCTAGCCCACTGTAAACGTAATCTTGTCCGTGTTATCTTGGGGCAGCTGCTCAAACATCAAAATCAACTTTCGCGAGAAGGAGAAGGAGATTCTCGATCAGATTCTGGGTCCGGGACGCTACGACGCCAGAATTCGTCCGTCGGGAGTGAACGGAACAGGTGAGATTCAATCTCGATTGTGCGTTTGATTGGTGAGCTCAGTCTGCCCCCACTCTTCCCACTCATATTTCGCGCATCCCTTTTACGCACACGCTCCTGGTACACATGTGTAACATATTGTCCATCGCTCCAGATGGACCCGCCATTGTCCGGGTAAACCTCTTTGTGCGCAGCATTGCGACGATTAGTGACATCAAAATGGTAAGTGGGCGAGTGGTCGGCCTGGCGCAAGTGCAAGATTATGAGTTTACCCGATCACTTAAGATGCAAGCTACTGGTAGGGGCGTAGCACTAGTCTAATGTAAGCCAAGCCAAGTGCAATGATTACACATGTTCACATTGTGCGTCCAGCATGGAAAGCCCCTCAGCTAGCTGCTCAGTAGTAGGATGATCGTGATGATGTGGTTGAATGCGTCCAATGCTTAGCGGCCATCCAGAGGACGCTGCCGCCACATCCGCCTGACGCCATCTTTGTTTGCCGCTATGCCATGTCGCAAATTGAGCGAACGGTGCCGGTACCTCATTGCCTCAATGATTGCCTCATAACCAGTGCAAATTGTCACAAAACTCACACCATTGATCATTGATCGAGATCTATAGCTCCAAAATGCAATCGCACCGCCTATGATTCTAACGCTCTTTACTTCACCCCTTCTGTTTTCTGTCTGTCTGTCTGTCTCTCTCCCTATCTCGCCAGATGGGCCCGCAATTGTACGGGTCAACATATTTGTGCGAAGTATCTCAAAGATCGATGACGTGACGATGGTAAGTGGCTGTTGGCAGCAGGGAATGGCCTGTGTATACCGTAAATCTCTATACAACTCCCTATTTGACTTCTACATTGATGAGCAACTGCACCTATATATGATATCTCGATAGTGTGTGTGTAATATTGTACATAGTGCAACGATAATGATTGGATTGCAAATTTGATATTGATGACGTTGATAATGATGATTTGGTAGTGTAGCTCATCTCCTCTCTGTGATGGCGCGGCCCGGACGCACTTTCATATTTGATTCATGTCCATTTCCGGTTTCGCCATTGAAACGAATCGCACAAAACTTGAAATTGCCAAGACAATGCACACGTAAACAAACATTTTCAATTCGATCCTTTTTGATATGGTCATACACGGTCATCATCCACCATCATCCATTCCATTGTTTAGTCATCTTACCCAGCTTCTGCGTGCCGATGGAGTCCATAAGAGCCGCATTATTCCGCACTGAGATTATGCCTGGTTGGACTTCCGTTTACATTCTGTTGCTTTTCTTACGCCTACATTCCTATTCACTCTACATAATTTCTTGTTGTTTGTTTCAATTCGCCCACAAGATTTAGCCGACGGTCCGACCATTGTTTACATCAACTTCTTTCTGCGATCAATCAGCAAAATTGACGATTATAAAATGGTGAGTGGGCCATCGACCGACGTGGATTTGTTGCAAATATTGTAGCAACAATCGCATTAATCGATGTGCTGCTCTACAGACACGTGCTCATGCCACATTCTATGCCCTTTTTTCAATTTTATATTTGCGTGCGCGTGTGTGCTGAGAGTGTTCGTATTGTGCTTATTTTATCGACATTATTATCACTGCATTCACAAACCACGCTTCGTTTCGGTCGCGCAGGTCTTTAGCATTGATCACTCATCCCAGGTTTCTTTCTTTCATTCACCTTCGACATCTGTGCTAAGCTACAAAATCCGTAACACGCCTTACTATACTTCAAGCAAGTTTAGCAAAGGGATGCAAGTGAAACACTACACAAAGCTAATGGATAATCGTTGATTGTTTGAAAATATAGTCAAAAATCAAGTGGCCAAGTGGTGATGTGTTGCAATGAGGGCACCAGCACCCAGCGCGAATGATATTATCTCAGCATGTACAAGTTTCCCTTTTTCTGATTATCTCGTTCGTTTCCTCAAAATAGCATTGTTCTTGAAACTAGTGTTACAAAAATTAATGCAACAAATATATCACACTTGTAAACAATACCGCACCCGCCATAGGACCATAGTAATTAGACTCCTTCAGTCGTAATGGAAATAAATAAATATGTTCAGCACCCAGCATGTTTAGCACAGGGATGGTCAACCGAAACTCGCGGGTCACTTTGAAAATATATCAATACCCCTTGGGACAAGTACGGGGAATGCCCGTGGGTCCACCACCTGACTCTATTCCCTGAGCTTGTCCCTTGTAGATATTCTATTAACCCTGGTGGTCTTTACCCTCTACATGGTATACCCAGTCCTTGTTCGTTTCGTCTGTCACAGCGGCTCGCGGGCCTTGGGTTGGCCGTCACTATAGTAGCATGTCAAAGTTGGATTTGTTGTTAAGTGTTCACTCTTATTGGTGGCTAAGGCCACACTGCTTACAAAACGGACATGACGCTTAATGGGAAATTGCAGGAGTATAGTGTTCAGCTGACTTTTCGCGAACAATGGCTGGACGAGCGTCTGAAATTCCACGATTTCGGCGGCAGACTCAAATACCTCACACTGACGGAGGCGAATCGGGTCTGGATGCCCGACTTGTTCTTCTCCAACGAGAAAGAAGGCCACTTCCACAATATCATCATGCCAAATGTGTACATTCGCATCTTCCCCTATGGTTCTGTCCTCTATAGTATAAGGTTCGAACATCAACTACTGAAACGATTCGTATTACTAACCACTCTGATAATTTCTAGAATATCTTTAACATTGTCTTGCCCCATGAATCTGAAACTGTACCCGCTCGATCGACAGATATGCTCACTACGAATGGCGAGTTGTAAGTGTACAAACAGCCCTAATATTTCCGTCTACTAAAAATACTTTCGCATTCAGATGGTTGGACGACCGATGACTTGGTCTTCCTGTGGAAGGAAGGCGATCCGGTGCAGGTGGTGAAAAACCTACACCTCCCACGGTTCACGCTAGAAAAGTTCCTCACGGACTACTGTAATAGCAAGACGAATACAGGTACAGTTCTACAGGTAAAGTAGTCCGATGAAACTTTTGACCATGGACATTGCTCAGGCGAATACAGCTGCCTAAAAGTGGATTTGCTCTTCAAACGCGAGTTCAGCTACTACTTGATTCAGATCTATATCCCCTGCTGTATGCTTGTGATCGTATCCTGGGTGTCCTTCTGGCTGGATCAGGGCGCTGTTCCAGCTCGCGTCTCGTTAGGTAAGTGTCCCTTTCGAGGTGGATGCTTTTGATGATGCTTAGGGTAATATAGGTGTAACAACGCTGCTCACAATGGCGACGCAAACATCCGGAATCAATGCTTCGCTTCCCCCCGTGTCCTACACGAAGGCAATCGACGTCTGGACTGGCGTCTGCCTAACATTCGTCTTCGGCGCGCTCCTCGAGTTCGCGCTGGTCAATTACGCGTCGCGCTCCGACATGCATCGCGAGAATATGAAGAAACAGAGGCGGCAATGCGAACTGGAACATGCTGCGTCCATGGACGCCACCTCAGACCTGATCGACACGGACAGTAATGCCACCTTTGCAATGGTAATGCAGGCGGCAACCTTGCACTTCTTCGTGGCTAACTGCCCTGACCTTTTCACAGAAGCCGTTGATGCGACAACCAGGTGATCCGGTGAGCATGGAGAAGGCGCGACAATGTGAGATTCACATGCAGCCACAGCGACCCAACTGCTGTCGGTCGTGGCTCTCCAAATTCCCAACGCGGTCCAAACGCATCGACGTCATCTCACGCATCACCTTTCCGCTGGTGTTCGCCGTCTTCAATGTCATCTACTGGTCCACCTATCTATTCCGTGAAGATGGCGAGGAATCGTAAGGATGATGAGTGAAAGGGGAAGGAGAATCAACCCATCAATTCTAAGCTAATGTAGACTAGACCAGAAAACCAATTCTGTATTCATCACGCACGTGCACCAAACCTTCCAAGCATTCTACTGACCCATGAGTAATCCAATAAGTTGCCAAAATAGTATGCGTAAAGTGACCACATTTTCTTGGAGACAAAGCGGGACACAGTGCCTAAAATTCCCACCTATTCCCAGGCCAAATATGGGGAATTCCCAAAGTCTCGTTTCTCGATAACGGGTATATCCCGTGCTTGCCCGCTGTGTCCTATTTATTAGGGTATGAATTAGCGGGACAGTACTTCAAAAGCGGTACAAAATTGGGGCATTTTCAAAAAGCGGCACAAACCTCCAAAAATCGGGACTGTCCCGCCAAAATCTGTACATGTGGTCACCTTAAATAAGCACCAATTGCAATAATCCACCCGAAACAAATTGAACTGAATAAATTACCAGCGGATCATGAACAGCGCACCAGAAACCATTGCACGCCTTGCTTTTGTGTCTTAGACAGGGTTGTTTAGTTCTGCATGCGTTACGCATACTCTATCAATGTTGTCAACGTATAGTCGCCACCGCAATCGGGTCAGCTGCGTAACAAAAAGACCAGAGACATATAGAACAATAGCAATTTATCTAAGGCCAATGTCACTGCTGATGTTGAATATCGAATATGTTGCAATGAACGATACCGATAATGAAGAAGAGATCATGATGGAATGAGAGGATACCCAGGCAAGTTCCTAATTGGCGTTCTGATGCAACCGAGGTAATTTCTTTAGCAAAGAAGAAATTCTATATCAGCTATCGATAAGAATTGACACATTGAGAATTGCGTTTTTCAACCTAGTTACCAATTAGTGATGAAATTAATAGTTTCCGCCAATTTGCAGTTGAAAACTTAAGTATGTGATACAAATAGGAAATTCTCTATCCAGACAGAGCGTCGATGGTGCCAATAAAACAGAGATGTTTGTGGATTTACTTTGACTTAAGTTTATTTCTAACAGGTACAAAACACGTGCAACACCTGCAGCGGTTAGAACCAAAGTGCGTTGCTAGAATTAGCCGGTGTGACATTCGACCTTCAAAACTTACTTGCGTGAGGAGCAGTGGAAGGAAGTAAGTGGAGTGGAGGAGGAAGCAAGTGGAAGCAATGCGTTAGGGCTCCCGCTTCAGGGGGGCCCATTTGCACAGACGAAACCAAATTCCGATCCGCAATTTGTCACTCTTAGGCAGGCCATCATAAAACATCTGCACTGCAAAAATTAATAGGGGCCCCACTTTTGGGAAGCACCTTTGCAATTTGAAATATTTATCGCAACCAGGCCGTTTCACATACAAATATTCAACAGTATGGATAGATCTTTTATCGGTTTTTGTATGTGTTATAATAGCATATTATGACTATATTCAAAATGTGCAAATTTCATGGGATGAAATCAATTTGGAAGGTCGGCAGATTTACCACCCCACAAATCTCCGTAAATTATCAAATATTACTATGATTAATACACAAAGTCCTCATCCAGTGTAATTAATGAAATGAATACGAACAAATATAGGAATTATTTTGAACTTCCTATTACTTTATTACGAATTTAATGTGAAAATCAATAAATATCAAACAATCAATACTTACGCAACAAGGAAATCAAATAAAATATTCTATATTTAGTATATTCAAAAATGAATTAATGAATTAATTATAATAGAATTAAGTGATCGATCTTGGATTAATCATAACTATATTTTAGTAGTAAAATTCATGCTTTATGGGGAAATAGTTTGCGTTAAATAATAGTAGTCGTGTCAGAAGAATGGATGAAAAGTTATGGCGCAACTTTATGAATATGGAAGTTGGCTCAATTTTAACGCAATAATTTGAAATTGAGTACGAATTATCTAGAGCAACCTAGGCAGACTAGCTGAAAACATCCTTATTTTCCAAAGTTTATATCAATGTTGTGTATACTACATGCAATATTTAAACAAATGATTATATACAATGTTTCCATTGATTGAAATAAATTAATTATTAAAGATATAATATAAATGACGTTTTTTGGCTTTTGGGGGTTTGTTCCCCCAAGCACTGCGGCCTAAGAGGCTTATTGTACTGCAGCCCATATCTACAATCCAAGAGATATCCCTAAGGAAAGACAGTATATCTCTTGGAGACGCAGTGAAGATTTCAGTGGCCGTCAATGACTTTCTCTCCCATATCCACTCCCTAATATGAGAAAGCGCCTCACAGATGCCTAGTATGTAGTGTGCAGTCTTCTGCTCCTGACTACATACTCTACGGGTGGGCGAGTCCACTATCCCCAAATTATGTAAGTGGTAATTGAAGGGACAGTATCCTGTCAGGCCTATTACCTTCCTTACCTCTCCCTTTGAGAGAGCATGAGCTCTTTGGTTCTTTGCGCTGAAGGTTTTAGGAGCAATTTAGCCTGCCTACAGCCGGTATATACCTCCACGGAATATACTGAATATACGGAATATACATATATTATGATTTAATAGCATTTATCATCGAATTTATCTCCTAAGCTAGCGCCAACAAATTTCCAAATGCATGGCGCTGTTACAGTACGGAGAAAAGATATAATTTTAACTATATTTTATATAAAATATGAAATAGCATTCAGTTATTTTTAGTAATGTAATTGAGAAGTTTAAGTAAATTTACATATTTACGCTTAGGTATTGTGTGCTTTTTAACGAGTGATTCACTGTGGTGCTTTATGATAAGTCTTACCTAACATTCCTAACACTCTGTTGCGATTTTTGGCAGAAATATTCCACTCCATTCTACTGGGAAATCTTTATTTTCAGAGTATCTATGATGTTTTCATTTTATTTTGACATGTTGCTCCTTTGAATTAATTACTGAATTATTTAACTATATAATATAGATATTGCATATTTGCCTACTTATTCGCATAACAAGAATATCTGGCCATGAACTGCAAGTCAATGTGCATATGTTTAGAATGCATATAGAATTGCAGTTCAAGGTTCTTAAAGGAACAAAAGCTCTGCCGACATCAATAATTTGTCATGACATGGTGATGAATGGTAAATAGAAACAGGTCTGCATTAATTTCCCATTGCAGTAATATGGGCATTCAAGGTGTACACGTCTAGTGGCGGTGATCTTGAAATAAATAAAAGAGGCTCTTAAACGTTCTCGCTACTTAAACTCAATGGATTCTGCAAATCTCGACGAACGGGTTAAAATTATATGGAAGAATGCCAAGGTTGATTGCGAAACAAATAAAACCATATGGTTGCAGGTTCAATGGTTTATTATTTATTAACTTAATAATCGAATAATTTAAATCAGTTCAGTGCGATTCGGTTGCACTTGACATACCTAGATGCAAAATTCGCGATTTTAATTTTAATGTTGAGCAGTCAGCTTGATGGCAATGATTTGCCCGATTTACCATCTATTGCCATAACCATATCTCCCATATCCGTTTCCATAGGCACTGAATCCTCCCTTAAAAGAGAATCCCAACCCGTTACCGTATTTATAGCCATAACCAGGACCATAGTCGCCATAGTAGCCGCTGCCATAGCCACCATAGTAGCCATTATTATAATCATTATAGTATCCGTCGCCATAGCCGCTTCCATAATAGTAATTGGGGCCGTAATATCCGTATCCGTTCCCATAGTTACCATAACCGTATCCGATACCATAACCGGCTAATCCTCCGGCTATAGCCGATTTAGCTGCAAGCGCTCTACATCGACAAACAAGGTTGAAAATAACTTCGAATTTAGAAAAACGAAAAGAGGATCTGTCTCACCCAAGACCAAGCCCACCAAGGCCCAAAAGCCCAACCTTGGCTAGAGCAAGTTTGCCGAGCAGCAAGCCACGTTTATCGCGAACTACGCTAGTGGCATCTGTTTCGACTGCTTTCGTTTCATGCCCATCAATAGTTTCCAGTGCCTCCTGCTGTGGCACAAGGTCTTTTTCTTGGGCGTGGGTAAACCCAACCACAAGGAGCAACGTGATGCAGGTAAGTTTCATGGTGATCGTGGTGCGCTGAAAGTCAATGTGAACTGATTAACATTTCGCAAAAATTGCTGCCATTTATATGCGTTCCAAGACGTCTTAAAACGTCTCTCTCCAAAAACTGGTCTCTGTCGTGGTTCTCTTGTCGTACTAAGAATTCCCTGCCACGTCAACACACTGAAATTCCAACAAGGACAATGAATTTACAAAGTAAATGCAATGTTGAAGTAGTTTGTAAGTAAGGCATTGTTTTACAATTGTTCATTGGAAATTAGGGAGAGAAGCATAAGTTTAGCTCAGTATCATAATTAAATCATATTTAGTGCTTTTTTACGAGTTTTGTTCATGTCATGGGTCATTCTCTCAATATTGCTATACGATTTGAGTGAACTAAGAAATGTGTCATATTTCCATTTTTACTTACTACTCATTGGAATGAAATTTAAAATTCAACTGCATGAAATATCGTAGTTTCAATTTACGTGACGAATTTGTAAGTATTCAAAGAGTTAGAGCAGTGGTCGGCAAAGCCGGTCCGACGGACCGGTGCCGGTCCGTAGGGCATTGAGTACCGGCCCGCAGCGAAAATTTTGATAACGTAATATCATTTATTGCCACGAAATGTATGACAATGTACCTCCAAAAATTCCCGCATTCAAGGAATAGACTGGACATACCCCACTCACTGAGTGTCATTGTCTTCTATTTACCCAAGATGGGATCAGTGTATTTTAGAAAAACAAGATCAGGGCTCCCACTGAGTTCTATGTTCTTTTAGCCAACGTTTATTGTTGCAATATTGTTCCTAAGTTGAAGTAGCATAAATATATTGCTGTTATATTTCACCAATGTGGTGTATCAATTTTTCCTCGGTTGTTTTTATATTGTTGCTACATTCAACTTATAATAATCTATTGTTTATGCGATTTAAAGAAGATGCTGCTAATGAAATTGCAAACAACTACTAAACCGGTCCGTGAAAAGATTATGTTGTGTCCCACCGGTCCGTGAAAAGATTATTTTGTGTCCCACCGGTCCGTGACACAAAAAAGGTTGCCGACCACTGAGTTAGAGGACCATATTTGTAGGTTTTCCAATGTTTTTACCAACTTACGGTTGACTTTTATTCAGATATTGTAATTCATATATGTAAATATCGGATACTAACTTAAACAAAAGATATTGAAATTAATTTGTCTTGACTTTTTTGTTTTTGCGTTGTTTAGGAAAGAACCGCAGGATTTACAAGCGTATAAAAGTATATAGTTTTCGACAGGTCCAGCGCAATGCGTTTTATTTTAATTTATTTTAATTTTATTTATTGTTAATAAAAACAGCAGAAGAGCCTTTATAATATTAACACTGTGTTAAGCAACAAGAGTAACAATAA
>JAOEHK010070163.1:1785-18229 GCA_025447835.1 Labidoglobus nevermanni | reverse complement strand
CTTAGAGTCGAAGCTACATGCATTTAGCTTCGCAATGGCTAGCTTGCTATCAGAGCAAATACAGATGCGCTTCTCTCGTACCGTCTGTCGATACAGATCCGAACGCATCTGTCGATAGCCAGGACCTCGGTTTGCAGGTAAGGGGTCTACAGATCAAAAAAATTTGGGAACCATTGGTCTACATGAATTAAATTGCGACTTTAATCGAAGTCACGCAAAGATAATGAAGCGAAGGGTGAGGACAGTTTCAAGGGGGGCAGAATTGATTCACAGGTTTGTATTCATGGTAGTACTTCAGGCGACAGCATTGCAATGTGTGACTTGCTGAAATGATCGGCAAAATTGAGACATCTTCGCATAAAATAACAAACACAACGTTTTGGCAACAAACTCGACGACGTACGATTATGATGTGACGTTATGACGTCACAGGATATGCTACTAAAATTCGCAACTCGTGTTCGCTCGAAATAAACGTCGCTGTCGCCGCCACATTTGCCTTAAAGACGTATATCGTGGCAATATGCATATTATGTGCATTTAATTGCGACTTTTATTTGCCAACGAAATTATGTCCCATCTGGCTTGAAGTATTTCATTATTCGTGAAATTTGGTTTTGCATTTTCAATTCCCAGCAACTTATAACTTTCGTTTTGCAACGATTTTGACCACATGTCTTACAAGTTATCAATCTATGCGGTAATACATCCAGGTGTACTTCGCTTAAGTCTCTTTTGTTATTTCTAGTGGGGCGTTTTTCGCTATAACTTTCGAACCATGAGGTTCCAATTTTCCTTTTCGTTATCGTTGTCGAAGGAGTATAAGGAACATGCTCAATATTTCATTTCGATCGAATCATTTGTATTTTAGACGCAAATCAAGGACATATAGACATTTTCATATATATAGATAAAGCCAAAACGATAATTGAATTACTATGAACGGAATATCATAGCAAATTGTCAATAACTGTGTCAACAAATAAACTGCATCGCAACTGATGAAATCATTGAATCGCAATTTCTCCATTCAATTATCTTTGCCTCCAATTTGATCGAGGCAATCGTAATTTCAAGCCAACACTTTCACTGCTTCCTGGTAGATATTTCATTTGAGGATTGAATCCTTGGAGATATTTTTCGGCTCCCGATAGCATCTGGGCTTCATATAGTCTTCACTATAAACCATATTTCAAGAATATTCATACTAGAAGAACGCATGAAATTTCTAGTTCAATTCATGCTTCCAGTTGGAAAATTCATTATTAATTTAATCTCTAGCCATATGAAATACATAGAAACAATAGAATAAGTTCACAATGCCTATTTTCGCTGCAATTAATTACTTTTTCTATTTCGCTTTAATTGTTGCAGTTCATTGGATGTTTGGATGTGCCAAGACCCACGAGTCGAGTGGAAATTGTTTCGGCCATGCGACGTATACGCGTAAGTGATAAATTATTAAGCGATTTTATTATCAGCACCCGCAGCTCTTGCACCAGAAATTCGCATTTTTTATCACCAGCTGCATTTGCAACAAATTAGGAAGAGAGTCGAGAGATGTGATAAAAAGTAAAATTGAATATTTTGTTTTTACGAGGTGCAGTGAAGAAGGATGGTGTAGATAAAAATGAAAAATATTTACAATATGCTAGAGTAACCCAGTTTGTGGCATATATTGGAAAATCAAATTTTCTGTTTACCTCTGCTACATGGGATCTTCATAATCGTTAATTAACTGTCACTCTTGCTTCCGTTTGTTATAGTATGAATTCAAAACGAAACGAATTAAGAAGAAAAAGGTGACAATAAAAGTTTCTCGCGATGGCGTTGAGGTGACTCTCCGAAAGAAGAAAAAAGTAAGTAAGGATAAAGGTAAATAAATAGCATTAATTCTATTTTAAAAAGTCAAACCACCTTGCATTTCTGAGATGAGTTTGGCTTAGTCTGTGCTTTCCATTTGAGACGAGGAGAAGTGCGTCAATCACATTGATTAAAAAAGTTTCATTGCTCTTCTGGTGCATGGTGTCCCTAGGTTATCATTCGTTTGATTTCTTTTGCAGCGGAAACACTGGCCGGATGACTCAGTTTTGCTATCGAATCCTATTTATCGCATATTCTACGTGTCGCATGATTCCCAGGACCTGAAGATTTTCAGCTATATTGCACGCGATGGGGCATCGGATGTCTTTAAATGTGCTGTTTTCAAGTCTAATAAAAAGGTAAGAAAATATCCCGCAAATTTCTAAAGAAGGAAATGTCATGAAAAGGAAAGACTGTTTCATTATAACATACACATAAATTTAATAATTTTATGATTTTGATGTCATCTTATTAAGTATTGATTTATACGTTGTTACATTACATTCTTTTCCTGAATTTTCCTTGTGATTGCAGCAGGAACAAAGTAGTGATTGCTCTTCGGCTGTTTGATTTTACGACACTTTCCCGACTACCGCTCACCTGCGGACGTGAAGTAAACGACGTTGATTCTTGCCATGTTTCCTTTGAGTGAAAAGCAGCGGAAAAGCTATCGCCATTAGAGTGTTTGCGACAGCTATAAAATGTGCGCACAATATGTCTTTTCCCCGGGCGAAAAGCGTGCATTGGGAAAATCAAAATAACCGTGGCATTTGTTAGAGTTAAGAAGGATTTATGAGGAAAATGCGCCGGGAAATAGCTGGCTATGCGCTTTCATTAGTAAATATAAATTGTTACAACACGTCGTCTTGGATCCTTGACAATGTTGACGACGACTCGAGCCCAATTTCGATGTTTTCTTAACACGTGGAAGGTAGTGCCCCTCTTCGGATGTATCGAAAGTCATATGTCCTCTTATAATGCATACAAATTGAGGATATCAAGAACGACAATAAATAATGGCGAGTTTCGCAACGCTTGCCAATTTTGCGCGTATTGTAGCATATCGCACTTGCTTATTTGCGCTGATTGTTATTTTTACTTTTGTCATCATTTTATTTAGCCAACTAACATTGGAGTTGCAATGTCGAAATCGTCCGGATGTCAGCTGCATCTGGGCAATTGCTGCAACTTCGCAGAATCCAGCTTTTGTCGTTGATTCGAGTTTTATTGGCAGAAGTATTGCGAATATGACGTCGTGGCGCAATTTTTGATTTGTTGGACGTCGTCGCCAAGATTCGCATTAGTAGTGCCGTCAGAACGATTCAATTGTTGACGTCATTTACGCACACATTCACTCAGTTTATAGCTATTTTCCAAAGCAAGCCAAACGGCGCAAAAAAGGTGTCATAAGCAATTGAGAACCCAAATAGTAGGTCTACGAAGTATCAGAATCTCCTTAAATCTACATAGGCCAAGTCTAACTAACTTCTGAAGTAGCTACAGCTTCAGAAAGTGATGAAGGATATAATATTTGCGCAAGATGGAAGATGTCGATGCACCAGACGCAGTAAATTTCAATTTGCTGAGGAACTCGCGCATCTGGATTATGCTCCTCATCCGCCGATGATTTAGATGTGGAAGCTGAGCGCTGAGACGAAACGCGATGTGGACCCGTATTGCGTTTGAGGCTGGCTGGCACAGTTTGCAAGGTGCGACGTGGACGTGGACGTCGGCACGTCGAGCGACGCCAGGAGTCGCTCCCAGGAGTCGCGATCTCGCTCTGGGCTCGTCTAGTTCAGTGATCGGCTATTTGTGCCCATCATGCGGAAAAGTGCGTGCAACATCCGGCTAATCAGCAGCCTGCCAATGTGCGCTATGCGACCATGAGCAAGAAGACCATTGCGAAGACGCGCCACGCCAGCTTGGACATGTCCGACGTGGAAGCTGATGGCAGGGAGCGGAAGACGGACATGCTGTCGAAGGCGCGCCACAAATTCTGCAACCTTAGCGAGGTGTTGAAGCCCATCGCTAAGTCAAGCGATAGCGGCAAGGAGAAGAAGTCGAGAACGCTGTCGACGCTCGAGTACTTCCTGCGGCCGTGTCCGAACAAGCAGCCGGAGCGCTCCTTCCTGCAGACGGCAATCGCGGCCGAAATGCGCAATGGTAACGCGCCGATGTGCGGCTCATTGCGGAAGCAGCGTTCGCTTGGCGGATGCGAGGAAGAGATGCCGGATGTGGCGACCAGCAAGCAGCACGTGGACGAGTCCCGAATATCGCGCCTGCGACCCTCCACCGTGTGCGGCGACAGGACGCAGCGGGATCTACGGCAGGCGGACGCCCTGGCTCTAGAACGGCCGCGTAAGAAGTTGTCCTTCCGCGAGCCGGAGATCCAGGAGCGCGGCCCCAGGCTGGGCCTGCATGCCGAAGACCTCGAGGTTGCTTGCCGACGCGCCAATCGCTGGTCTCACTAACGCATTGTCTTGCTTCCGCGTTGCAGAGCCAAGCCATGACCGTGGTCCGGACGGTGGGACAGGCCTTCGAAGTGTGCCATAAGTGGGCGATCGCCGAGCCGAAGAGCAACGACGACGAGCAGGATACCTTGACGCAGGATCTGGTCAGCGATCGCCTCAGCGACGTCGTGAGTGAGCGCCCAAAGAAAGGTAAGCAGCCCATATCGCCTCCTGTACTGTTTACGCGTAGCGACATTAAAAATAACTGCAAAAAAACATGAAAACCATGAAAATATGCGGACAAGAAAGCGGGTCAATGCTTGCAATTGTGACAAGTTTAATCCTTTAGCAGTAACAAGCTAAAATTACGTCTTGGACGTGTAATATTGCTTCATATTCGCAATATTCGTGAAAACTTGATTGACTAAATATCATTTAAATATAATTAGAGTGTCGTCGAACTCGCATTTACTTCAATTTATTCCACCGGCGGTCAATCATCATTTCCTAGTAGGATATGATCCACAAAATGAAGTCTAAATTATTCAAATTGTATTCTAACAAATCTCCTAGTAGATAAATAATAAGCATGTGGTGAACATGCTGCAATACGACGTTATTCTTAGTGCGTGAATGACGTCAATGGTGCACTCGCACGTTGCGATTGTGAAACGGAATTGTTGGCGGCTATGGAGGCGGTGGTGGCGGCGGTAGTCCCAGTCTCAAGTCGAATCAATTCCATTGCCTTTCAAAGCTTATCCTTGTGCCTTTTGCAAAAGCTCCACGACGCCGCCGTCGCAGCTTCCTTGAGATAAAGCGCGACAAATTTTGTCTTACGACTTAGCTAAGCGATTCATTGTTTCGAAGCTTTATTGTTGTTTAGCACATCTACATTAAATGTATAACGCTAACTTTGACACACGATTGGAATCGAAAACTAGTTTTAGTGTAAATTTTTTTCAGTGTAATTTACTTTCCAATTTTCAAACGACCGGAAATGTAATTGAAACCATCTGGTAACTGAAAATTCTCGTAATTGTTTCGTGTTTGTATTATTCTCGGAATTGACGTTTATTTTTAGGTAAGAATTCCGGAAATACTTTTGATCCTTTATTACTTCGAAAAATCTGACAAAATCGCCAACGAAAATTTAGTCATAATGTGAAAATTGTTTTGAAGTTTAATTTTCCATAGAAATTAGGGTTGAAATTTAGAGGAACTGGCTACTATACGCAATTCATTCATGGAAACATCAATATCAAACTAAAAATGTTGTTTCTGCATTTTAATCAGCACTTCTCCAACCAGCATTTGCACCAGAAAGTTTACTGAAGATTAAATTCGTTGGCAAGTTGTAAATTGTTTCAAACACGCACTAAATTTGCAATGAAAGTAGAAATCCCAATTTGAAAATACGATGGAAAGGCAAGTAAGAAGAAGTGTGTGGAAAAGGCGGTAAAGTGTTTGAAGCAGTTCAAAGTTGTTTCAACGGTGGCGTTTTATGTTCTTTCTCGTTTGTTTGCAGCCTTTTTCAATACCTTCTGATTCTATATATAATGGTGACGAGAATTCACTTTAAATCCATTGCTCGCTTCCACTATTTTAGATCAAACACTATAAAACATATTACCACGACATATTAAGGATTATTATTCCTTTTTTATGTCAGTAAGTGGGTCATATTAGCGCACTTCTTTATAACATATCTAATTGAATCCATTACGCATTCGCTGAAAAAATGCAAGTAAATTTGATGAAGCAATAAGTAGTAAATTTGTCATTTTCTTTTGATGTTTGCAATATTTATTAAAATACACACTTACGCTTTATACTTAAAATAGATTTTCAAATATCCGCTGCGATAATCGATTTTCATTGTTTTAAATGGATGCCCAAGGAAATTTACATATCTATATATATACACATTAACATTTTATTATTCTCACGTAAACTTGAACAAATTGACGTTGACGTTCGTTTCGTTGCCGAATACTCGATTAAATTTTAACTTAACTTAAATTATTTCAGAACATTATTCTGAAGGAACGAGCGACAAGTTGTCGATAGCTGACGATGACAGTGTCAAGGACCTGAGCTCAGTGGATAGGAACAATCGTCCTCATGGCCTCCTGAATCACAATGAGCGGAATGTGGACGTGCTCCTGCCGCATCCCAGTGATGTCCAATCACGAAAACAATCACCACTGGTAGAGCTTTCACGTGCTCGTTCGCATGGCTCTTGTTTGTTGCAACAATTGCGTGTTGGATTTGCAGCAAACAGCAGCGCACAATCCACTCGCCGACGTCGTCCTGGCGGCAGGAAGTGGCAGTGCAGCCAGCTCGTCCATTCCAGCCGCTGGAAGCGCGCTCAGCGTGCATCACGAATTGCAACTTCTCCGGGAGCAATTAGACCAGCAGAGCCAGCAGACGCAGGCCGCCCTCGCACAATTGCAATTAGCTCGGGAACAATTAGCTGCCGAACAGGTTTGTGCCGCAATCGCGTTGCAATTGAGTGCATCAAGGTGCGCAATCAATTTCAAATGGTCATTCATTAAAACGCACCTGCTGCATCAAGATGAGAATGCATTTTATTGCACATTCTTTGCTTGTTAGACTTTCTCTTGCATTGCAGATGCCATTCACAAGACTTTAATTAAGTTTATAATTCGCTACTCATTGATCAATGATAAGTGATTTCTGAATCATAATAGTTTCGCATTTACAGTGAAAGCCCGTTATGGGGAAACTCAAGGAACCGGCGTAAAAATTTCCGATTTGACACCTCCATGCTCCCCATGCTTAGTTTTTGAAGTGTAACTTCCCGCCCTTCGCTTGTCTTGAACTTTTCACTTGAGATTCCTAGTTCTGAAGTGAAATTCTTTGGCTTTTCTCTCAGAATTTGTCCTACGATTGGCGCATTGCAATTTCTAGCCTGGTTGAAGTAGTTAATTAACGTTATGAGGATGCACCCCACATTCTATGCACCTGTGAGGCACTTTCCCACATACGGCAAAGGCTATGGAAGAGGGATTATTTGACAACCTCTGAAATCTCCTTGGTGCCGCCGAGGGAGCTCCTGTCATTCCTCAGGGAATTCTCAGAGAGCTCTCTTGGCTTCTGAACATGGGTCATAGTACAATAGGCCTTTTAGGCCGCAGTGCTTGGGGGATTCACTCCCTTCAGCCCAGCCCACCTAATAAAAAAAAACGTTAGTTAATTCTTCTAACGCCGGGAATTGCGAATTTCTCAAGAGTTTCTTTTGGTTTTGGTATCGTCTGTATCTATCGCATCTTTTTTGCTAAGAATGCGTGTTATTTACGATAGCCCGACACCAAATTGATGCGACCCTGGGGGGACCAAAATGCATTTTTCAAGGGACTGTCCCTAAAACGGGGTTTACCCTATAATAGACTTCCCTGCTATTGTATTGCACTCATAGTTAATGAGGAAATTTCGTTGTTTAGAGTGCACGAATGGAGGCTCAAGCAAGAACCCACCAGCTGCTAATACACAATCGTGAGTTGCTGGACCATATCGCAGCTCTCGTAACACATCTGCAGGGAAGTGATAAGACCGCATCGCTACCTCAAGGATCGCCACACCTGACCATGCCCCAGGTACTATTTGCCGTTTAGACAGCAGTTTGCCTGCATTTGAAACGTGCCAAATACTGGCGATTACTTTATTAGTTACAAACCGGAATGCAAATTAATTGACTGCAAATTAATTCGATTACGTGTTGTGTTTGTGTTGTGTGTGCTCAAACGTGCATGTAGTGGTGTCCAACGTGGTGTTCTCAACTTGCGTTGCCATTGTCCTTAGGTCTTGACAAGCCAGGATAACAAAAGTCGTTTGCTCATTGATTTTCTCAGCGGAACGCAATGCTAGGTAACTTACTAACACCTCATTTGCGATGTGGCGCATCCGCTGAGTGCCTCTGATTGCAAGCAATTAAGCATTTTGCATTACCGGCATGCAGCAGCAGCAGCATCCGCTGCTGGACGGCGCTGGCAACATTTTCCTGGAGGACAGCAGCGCGTTGGAGCACAGTCCCGTCCTACACGCGCTCACGCTGAATCCACAAGGGCTTAATGAGAATCGCGCGGTGGCGGCGTGTTTGCCCACGTCGCCACTTCTCAGTGCCGCCCCCGGCGGCGTCTTCAACTTCAACTACCCGCCAACGCAGCCCTTAGACTTCAGTGTTGAACAGCAACTTCTTCAGCGTCTGCAGGCGCTCAGCGGGTACACACCGCCTCCCTACGCATGCAATTTCAGCCAGAACCTCGCATACCTGCCCAATCTCTACGCCAACCCAATGCTGAACAACAACTACGCGCTGCAGACGCCGCCGAAGAAGTTCGCAACTTCCCCGCTTCCTATACGCCACACGTTCCCCAGCAGTCCTGTGCTGGAGAAGCGCGTGAGCCCGGCGCGCAACAAGGACGCTTATCAATCTCAGCACAGTCTCAATCTGAATCAGCAGAACAACAATCTGGAGCGCAAATCGGAGCCGAGATATATTAAACCGCTGACGCAGATGGGCACGCTGACGGCCACCGATGGGGCGGGCAGGGTGCGCGTAATTGTGCCTGTGCCCTCTTCGGATGAGGCTACGAATCTCTTCTCCACGATGCGATTAGATGCGACGAGCGCGCCGCCAATGATAACGCGCTCGACGAGCGAAAAAGTGCCAAATCGCAGCGAACTCATGTCTCAGGTGCATCGCACCACGTGGGCAAGACATACCACCAAGTGAGCAACAATGGGCGCATCTCGATTATCAATCAAATGCCACGAGCGATTGATGGATGCTGTTGCAAACCAGTTTGTAGTTGATCAATAAAAGCGTATATTTTCTATACCCCATCGATGTACCAATAACTCATTTCATTGTTGTTACTGCATTGTTAACATGCGCCCATGTTGGACATTGTACATGTCAATTTTTATTATAAGGATTGTGATGCGTAATGAAGAAGCTTCCTTGTAAACATATCCTTTCCAAACGAAACAAACGCGCCAGAAGATAGTTTTTTTTAAGATATTTTATCAGTACTTAATCAAAATCTATTTTTTAGCTGAGTTCAACGGCAAAAGTTGAGCGCTGGTTTGAAATGCAGGAGCCCATCTCAATTTCGCGGCCGGAAAGCGGATTCGTTTCTGGTCCCGATCAGGGCGAGGATCACGACGATGACGAAGCGGCAATCCTTGAGGGCACCAAGTCGCTGCTGTCCAAACTCAGCGTCAAGAAGCAACGTAAATTGCTGAGCCTTAAACTGGGCAAAGTGACGACTTTCTGACGATTGCATAAGAATCGGAAACGCGGCAAATATCATCGATTTTAAGTGATGATTTGTCAACATGCGAATCAATGTATTGCAACAAATACAACAACAATTTACACATGTTCTACTCTATTTCAACTGGCATGGCATTTTATAATTAAGAGAGTTAATCATAAGTATGCCGTGAAATTAAGCAATTACATCCCAGCGAACTGAATTCAATGATCGTGTACTGAGCAATAATTGCGAGATGTGTCTGAATCATAATGGTGCAAGCAAATCTCTGAAAATGCTTTGTATATTAAGTTTGCAAACGTCACTTCAACTAGATTTTGAAGTCATTTCTCGAAAGAGTATCGACGTTTGCAATAAAACTGTCTATTTTAGCAAAGCCTTTTAAAATGTTCAAATATCAGCATATTTTTATTAAGTTCTTTTTAGTTTATCGATTAATAATGAAAGTATTCATTCGATTTTCAATGCTAATGACATCCAGTAACTTACTGCCATTAATATATGCTGTAATTAGTACTTCTGCGAGCACTTTGCGCGCTTTGCTAATTTGATTATTTTATAATGCAATATTTATGCATAATACAGACCCAAAAAGACTGCGTTTCGATTAATCACTGAAGCATTAGTTTAACTTAACTCAATCGTTTCTATTTAAGCAATGTAATTAATACTGTGATCTGCAATAAGCATATGATTGCACATTGTATTCCATGGGAGAGCGTGTAGATTTAATCCCTTGACACGACTGCTCTAGATAGCTTAATTAGCATGTTATATTTACTAATCATAATTAGCGTATTTGCATGGACATCATAATCAGTATTTGCAGTATTTGCAGTTTATGTTGTTTAAACAAAATTTAATGCAATGAATAGTTGCTTACAAATGATTGCGCTAATTGTTCATTCAACTGTTATTAATGCATTTGTTGGGAAATTAAAGGCTGATTAAGCTAGAAATTTCACTTAATTTATAGTTGGATAATTCAATATATGCAATATTTCATTACTACTAGTATTCCCAGTTAAGATATATTAAAACTGCATATGAATGACTGATTTGTCACTTACTTTCATTTAGTTTTAATAAAACATAATTTGGAGATATTTTTTGTGTTGTATTTGAATATAAAGTAATTTATTTCTACATTATTTTTTAATATCACTAACCCAATTACCATTTAGCATAAAAGAACCGAAAGGACCGAGGTGCGGGGAACCGGAAAGTACACCAATCCCGACGTAACAACCCAATTACCATTAGGAGTCGGAATTAGATGTCTAATTATTGATATATCCAGATAATTGTTCATAATATGCGCACCTAGTATGCAATACAAATTACTAATTACCGTATTTTATCATTTTTCCGCTTGTAACAAAATTCCTAGACCAGGTCAATCACTAAAAGTCTGGCTGCTGAAATTAAAACACATTTGGCAATCATTCCTGGTGTTCTGATATCACAGTTACAGCCGTTAGATGTTTCAATTAGCAAGCCTTTTAAGCAAGCCATGAGAGAGATTTGGTCATCCTGGGTGAGCAATGATTCCGACAATTTGAGCTCCCTTGGGAAGACCAGAAGGCCAGCAATTGGAGAAGTCTGCATATGGGTAAAAACGTCTTGGACCTCAGTGAAGATGGAGATTGTCATTACATCATTTAAGAAGACTAAACTTGATGGACGGGACTGAAGACAATATGATCAATGTAGAAACTGATAAGGAGTCTATTGTTAATGAATGGTGATGCTGTAATATAACTGATCTTGATACTATTTATGACGAATTTCATGGAGAATATGATTTGTAATTAAATATGTAGCTTTTTTGTGTTTTCGATTAAAAATTTCTTTTTCAATATCGGTGCTAAAAGTGCCTGCGTCTTATAGGCCCTAAAATAGGGTATATATTTATAAAGACAAAATTATTTCGGGCCAGTTAGAAGAACTGCAGTGTAAGCAAGCGTTAGATTGGAAGGATTTATGAGTAAGAACAATGAAGATGACTTTGAAAAGGTGTGGTTGTTCCGCCTCCAGCACGAATATCTATAAGTCTGCAAATGTGTCATCAACGACTATGTGATGCGCCAATATCATTACACTGAATTACTGGCGCATATTCTAAAGACTCGTTTACTTTTTGCGTGTGATTATTTCATTACTTTGCGGCTTCCAATGCACGCAACGTCATCAGTCGCGTCCTGCGAATCTCCCTGATAGGAAGTGTGTCACTCTCTTACTCTTTCTATTAAATTGACCAAGTAAGTTATCACTTAAAAGCGTATGAACATGATAGAATAATCGGACTTTTAGGAGACACTAAGGTCATAACGGTTTAGTAAAATTGAAAATGTCTCAGGAGGTCAGTAGAACTACGTCGTTGCCTACGGGAACATTGCGTTTGGGAGAAATAGGAAATCCTATTGCGGGTACAAGCGCATCCTTTAAAACTTCTTCCTTTGAATTACAATCTTTGCCTAACGTAAGTATGAGATGCTGTTTATTAATTCCTACACCAATAATTATTGCAAAACATTAATTAGTGGTAAAAGAAGCAATTACTAAGTAACTTGGCTTGCATATTTCATGTTAATTTAGACAATGAATCGAATAAATGCGTGGAACACATTTCTGCGTATTTGGACACAAGTTTCCATTATCACTAATTGAAACGAGTGATACCGCAATAAGTCACAGGTTGTTAGATTAATTAACACTCAGATAATCAAGCACGGAAAGTGAATCTGTACATGTGTTCTTCTAATTTGCTACAATTCCTATGTGTGTCCATCAATCTAATCGAAATTAAAGGCAAATATACAGGACGTTATTAAATATTGCGATTTCCGAGTCATTTCGGAGTTGATTTCTGAACATACACTATACTTCAATGAGATTGCGGGTTTTGTGAGGCGCTCTTCGGTGCAAATATGAATGATGGGATAATATATTGCATGTAGACGTTGAAGTTCCGTAGGTGCGGCAGATTGAATAAATTCGAGCTTTCCTTTGACGTCCTGATGAACAAATGACTGCTATTGCATTATAACTCAATACTTCTGCCAATCAAGTCAATACCAGCGAGCCTCCTTTTTTTTTACCACCACTAATATTCTGACAACAATAATCTAAGGATACAAGCATACTCCCCAAGGAATTGTTACAAAATTAGTTTAAGTGTGGAATCAACGTATCGCAAATTGCGTATTTTGTGCATTTTCTCATTCTCTTTGAAGCCCGAACCCATCTCACCTCAACCTTCCATTGATCGACTCTCTGTTACATTCGCCAACGACTTGGAGATTAGAGACAAGCGACTGGAGAGCAGCGAGCCATTGAAACTTATGGATAAAGTCAACTTCCCTCAAGAACCGCAAGGTAGAGTACAACCCCTTCACAAGCCGACCAACTGCTTTAGGATTGACATAATATCCTTAGCATCGAATGAACAGCCCTCTGATGATGAAGACTATTCTGCAAGTGTAACGGCAATTATGCAAAGACGAGCATCCGAGCGTAGATCAAAGAAGCGTCGAAGTAGCCGAAGGGGAAGTTCCCAATTCAGTCCGGATATCCTGCCCGTTACTGAAAATGGTCGAAGAAGGTCCTCGGCCTTTACAAGTAGTAGTGGCGAGTAGGTTTCTTCCATAAGGTCTTGAAAAGGTCTTGATCCTCACATTTCCAGCACGGCTATTACAATAGAAGATAGCCTCACACCCTCAACAGTCACCCAAGAGCAAATCTTCGAAAATATTAAATTGCACAAAGACGTTCTTGCGAATGTCAAGTTGCAGCCGTGGAATATGCGCAAGAAATTGAAACTTGTCACTCAGGCGAAAGCCTACATCAAGAAACACGAAGGGGAGCTTCAGGAGCGCTTTGCCCAAACCCACTCCACTAAAGACATGCTTGCTAGATGCAACATTTTCTTTGTGAGAGTAAGAATTGCCAGGCTGCGATTGGTAGTTGAATGTTAACTCATTTTCCTGTAGAAACTGCGACGATTTCAAAGAGGTGTGGCCAATTTCAGCAAGTGGCTTGTACCCTGGGAATTGCGCATCAAAGAGATCGAATCACATTTCGGATCCGTTGTTGCATCATATTTCATATTCCTAAGATGGCTGTTTTGGGTCAACATTGCAATTTCAACGATTTGGATTACATTTGTCACCGTTCCAGAGGTAATTTCTTTATTATTCATCAAGCTAGCTTAGATTTATTTACTGGATGAAAATTAGCAATTACATGCGGAGGTCCAGAAGTGGCGGGAACGTAGTAACTTCCCCAGGGCATGGTGGGATTGGCGGCAATACCCATTAAATTCGAATTCATTTGCGCATTTTGGCCGCTAACGTATTCTTGCCAAAGTTGGTAATTAAAAGCGCAGAAGGCATGTGGATTGATGATGGATGAGATCCAATACTCACAAGCTCGCACATGACTGCAAATCGCGCTCGTTTGCCCGGTTGAATTCTCCTTCTTGATGGCATTTGTAGTTAATTCGGTACCGCAATCCGGCTGCGATTTGCCGCCATTGACGTAAAAGTCGACGTGACCAATGGGCTCTTCGGTGCCCATTTGATGCGAGTTGGTGTGGATCGCATCTACAAAGTCGGCGAGCTGCTTGAGGTCGTCGGCGATGTTGCGATAAGCGATATGGCGGAGTGTTGGATCGAGCGCGGTCAAGCGAGATATTCTCTTGTTTACTCTAGCGCTGATCTTGTACGCGGCTTGGATACCGATTACAGCACCCAAACCATGTCCAATGTAATGGACAAACTTCGTTCGGAGGGCGTTGGTTCGGAGCAGCCCGATTGTGAAGTCGGTGAGTTTATCAGCGACGCCACCGCTGGAAAGGGACGCATTGGAGAAACCACCTCCAGACATTTCTGCCCAGTCAATTGCGATTACATGCCAACGATTAGTTCCGGACATTACTTTCTGCATTTCTAGTATCCATGGCGATTCAATGTTATCGCACCAATCGTGGATGATAAATTTGATTGGCTTCCTTGCCTCAAACTTGAAATTCTCAATTGATGTGCGACTAAATGTACTGAAAAATACATACACACAACTTTCCAACAACTTTAGTTTTCTATGCTTACCCATTGTTATGTCCAAGTAAGAAATACACAGAACATGAAACATTTCCATTTTGCGCACTTTCTGGCTGTTCCTGTACAGAATATTTCACACCTTGAAGTGCGAGCAAGTTTAGTAAAGTTGTTAATAGCAAATCCATGTCAACCAAAGTGCGATTTATAAGGCGACGCATTCGAGCATTTTCCAATTGTTTATCGATCGTCAATATTACTTAACGCCAATAACTGCTGACCCATGAACGTTGCAATCCAGATGCTTGCGACTGATTACGACATCGAGCGCAAATCGATTCTTCCGGAAGACAAGTACAACTCAACGAATTTCCTCACCTTATGGGACTTTGAGGGAGTGTTTAAATACTCGCCAATGTTCTACGGCTGGTACACGAATACAACGCAATCGGAGAAGACCTGGAGTGCCCGCTACAGCCTACCCCTGGCATACTTCTTCACTGGTCTCATGGTCTATATATTCAGCTTTGTGGCCACATTGCGCAAGTACAATTAGAACTTGCCAACTATTATCAAACGCACGCAAGCAATTCCAGAATGGCGGAGAACTCGCGAATGTCGAAGTTGTCGGAGAAGGAAGACGAATGCATCTTCTCGTGGAAGCTCTTCACGGGCTGGGATTATATGATAGGAAACGCAGAAACTGCGCACAATCGCGTGGCTTCCATCGTGATGGGCTTCAAAGAGGCGCTTGTTGAGGAAGCTGAGAAAAGGCGTAAGACGCAGAGGTCTGATGTAATTGCAAGATATAACAGTTCGTTTAAGGCATGAAACTTTTGCAGTTGGCGAGTAATCGGCAGTCGAATGCTGGTTAACATTGCCGTTTTGAGCCTTCTAGGTTTGTCGGCTTTCGCCGTCATTACCGTGGTCGCGCGGTCCAAAGACAAGGAGGCTTCGAGCACAACCTGGCGCCGTAATGAGATTACCGTTGTCATGTCATTGATTTCCTTGGTCTTCCCAGTCGTTTTTGAGCTGCTTAGCTACTTTGAGCATTACCACCCTAGGAAGCAATTGCGCTTGCAACTAGCTCGGATTATGGTTCTGAACTTGTTGAATCTCTATTCACTCATCTTTGCGTTATTCGGGAAGATCAATACAATGGTAATTGCTTTATAAAGCAGTTTGAGTTCGAATGTAAGTTACTTGTTTCAGACACATGATCTTCAAAGTTTTAAGCCGTGCCCTTCCGATTCTCTGAACACCAATATCGGATTGGGAATCATAGAAAATGTATGTGAATGTTCTGTCAACCCCATCAAGGACAGTTTGCCTATCGGCAACCTAGTACAGGAACTGGTTACAGATCCATCAATTTACATTTCTAAATCACTGTTGGACACTTACACCAATACCACATTCTCAATCGATTTCAAGCAGGCAATAACAACTGCGTTATCAACAATATTTAACGAATTGGAAAACTCAAATTCCTCAAAGTTTCCGGTTTCATCCTCTGATCTTCACACCTATTCCGCTTCAACTAGCTCGCCATATTCTTCCTCCAATTCGGATGAATGGCAATCCATACTCCCAAAGGTCATTTCATCTCCCCAACCCCACAACCCCAATTGTCTCAAAATTTGCGAAATGCAATCAAGCAACGATATGCAAAACAATAGTATCCCCTGCCTTAGCAAGTCAATGAATATGAGCTATCAGCAACGAAGTCGTTTGCGCAGTTTATGCTGGGAAACAATGTTCGGCCAGGAGCTAA
>JAOEHK010070162.1:20038-40717 GCA_025447835.1 Labidoglobus nevermanni | reverse complement strand
TGAACAAAGATGGGGAATACCGGATGTTCATGCAGAGTGGATAAGGACCACCAGGGGTTTCCCCGTTTATCCGTTGAATATATGCCACAAAGAAAACATTTACGAATGGCGCAACGAACAGGGCCAGAGAAATCCAGATTCCGGGTATTCCCCGTACTTGCTCCCCAGGATGTAATGTTGTATCTTCAAAGTGGCCCGCGAGTTCATTTAGGTTGACTGTCCCTACCTTAAAATAACGATCATCGAAGACAGAATAGACTGAAGTTGTAACCATGAAGAGAGAATAAGAAGAAGAATTAGCCAAGACAATACGTGTTTTTTGGGTATACTATATATCTACCCAACAGAGGGAACAAGCCGTGGAAGTAGAAGTTTAGCCCCACTTGGTTGGAACACGATAGACTTCTCTCTCTCAATTGCCTGCCTCCTTACTCCCCCGTCGCCTTGAAGAGAAATTCCAAGGTTTTACAAGCCCTTATATCAGTGATTCCCAAAGTGGTCGATATCGACCCCTAGGGGTGGATTTTGACTTGCATAATGTAGGGGATCTACGACCAGGAAACAAGAAATTGGGGGTCTACCAGATGTGAATAGGGGTAGATTCGACATTAACGAGTGTATGAAAACCAATATGGATAAGGGGTCTACGGGAAAAAAGAATTTGTGAAACACTGCCCATGGGAAATATATACAACAATATGTTTACAGATGAAGAAAAGAATCACGTTTCGTTCCATTGCAGAATGTAAAAGAATGTTCAGTTTCGTCTTAAGAAGAGTAATCGCGTTGAAGACGTGTTCAATGATATTAAGAACGATCATTGCGTTTGCGGTTGTCTGTTTTCATAAAGAAAATAAAGAGCGAGGAAGAGTTGTGGCTGAAAAGAGCGCAAACCGAAACCGTCACGCAATTCGCCAACAATTCACACAAGTTTTTGCCCATTTCTAGCCCGCTAGCCCAGTGGTCACATTTGTATCCTTCCCTGCGGCCGCAACCCGCGCCCCTTCGATCATTATTCTTTCTCACATCCGCTTGTCTTGCGTTGCTTTACGGCGCTGCAACGTGCTGCACTTAAAATTGCATTCTTCAGGGCGCTCCAACATGGCTGCCGCCAGCCTCATCCCGAGTACTCTGAGTGGCCAATAAAGCAATCACATGTGGTTGCAGATTCTAATTCATAGCCTGATAATACACGACTGGGAATAACGAACCTGCTCAGATTACACAATTAATCAACAATTAATTTTCGCGCACGTGTCAGTTGCTGGCTCCGGTCTAATCTATTCCAGGTTAGGCACATCGCAGCAACCGAAACGTTGCATGGGAGGATAGGGCAGGCGGCTGATAGCCAGACTAGGCTTGCAGCTAGTTTATGGTTTCTGATTACTCGCCTGAGCGCGCCGATGCGAATGGGGAATAAGTAAGCGAGATTAAAATATAATTTACGGCGTTGGCGCCTTGATTAATTTCGCATTAGTGCAACGCGAAGTCAACTCTCCTCCCCGCCCCACAGTCTAGACGCCAATGCACCCTGAACCGCTGCCTGTTCACATTGTTCTCAGCGCAATCGTGAGCAACTTGACCATTACAAGTTTGCGTCCAGGCTACACTTATATCTTATTTTCTCGCCACTTTTTGCACTCGCAGACGAAATGCCGGAGTTTGCCAACTGCTGCGATGGTGAGTTTTATAGTCATCGTCCTGGCTGGCAGCAGGACAACAAAAACAGACACAATTGTCCGCAATGATTTTCTGGGAATTTTAATGTCGCACAACTTTTCATATTGCTTTTCGTTTTCCAGTACTAATATATTCTGCGTTCAGTTTTATTGTTTCTAACTTTCCTTTGGCGGGAGATACGTATAAGTACTACAGGTCAGGAAAACTCAACTTCGTAGTCTAGTGGTGAACCATTCGGTTGTGAAACAAAAAGTCTTAGGCTGGCCAAGCGTTAGATTTTAGAATTCTAGGATAGCAGCTGTATCTTCATGCCGTGAATTGAAGGAAAGGAATAAATCTTAAGTGGTCAACAAAATGGGCTGTAATAATATCTAATCGCGGTCGCTTTCATCTGGCTATTGACCGGAAGCAATAACCAGATGCCATTGTCTTCTTTCGTAATGGCTTGCTTCACGATGTTTTGTTTTGCGATGATTAATGAGAGCAAAAACTCTGGTTTATGGTCGTCCCAGATGACTGGGGAAGAACAAGGTTTAGCAATCTTATTGATCATTGATCATGATGCCATCAAAATAACCCATTTTGAGACAAATTTTTGGCAATTAAGATTTAAATTGACTAATGGTGGCATTACTGCTGGTTTGCAGAATGCAGTTTCACGGAGCAATTCTGGAACCAGCACTCGGGTCCCAGGCGCCAAGAAGTCGCCTTCCACTGGCCGCTCGGTGGTCTTTATGGATGTTTGTGGGTTGCAGACGCTTTCAATTACTGCGTGGCCATTGAACCTAACACTTTCTACAAACGATTGATAGGGATGATAGGTCTGAGTAATAATTTGCACGGATTAGCAGGGTAAGGGTATCAAATATCGGGCTGGGGAGAAAGTTTTCCGGCGTTTGCTAATCGTCGGGATTTTCGACTAGATTCGCGATCGCATTTAGATAGAGTTGGGCAATTTGTCTGCGCGTTGGGACAGAGTCGGGTATCTACTGGGCTATTGCAATCGAATCGATGGCGAACTGATACTGAATGCGATTTGTAAATGGCTCAGCAATCCCCTCGGCGCTGCGGATACAGCGAACAGAACATCGGGATGAAGCGGAAAAGTATGAACATGAACGCAACCAATAAAGTCCAAACGACTGCCTGTAATAATCATCTCTCATTCGGGTTGGACTGCAACAAACAATCTGCGCTGTTAAGCGCGAACACTCATAAACTTTGATTGAGAGCCCTTTCTTATGAGGTTGGCTCCATAAAAAGACAGTGGTGTCAATTTGTTGCTCCATATACCCGGTATTGAATTTTGAATTGACAAAATTCACATCTCTACCTATATACCAAGTTTACGCTACTCCTAGAATTGGATCCTAGCTTAGGTTAGCGAATTGAATATCGAATCGCTGGTCGTCTAGATCGAATATGTAAATACGAGCAGAAAAATAAAGCACTAAATCAAGCTGGGAAAGTTACATTTGTATTTAGGAAAACTTGCGAATTTGCGTCCTTTTTTTGTATTTAGGGCATCTTGTCTGATCCTTTGCTTAACAGTCCCTTATAGAAAGAAGTTAATGTTTATATAGACGTGATTGGATCTCTAAATCCCAAGCCGAGGTCAGGATTAGAGGGCGCCGAGACAGCATAACCTTCAATATAGCTTTTCCTCGTTGCACCCCAAAACATTGGTCTCGGGCTGGCAACGCAGGCGGCAGACATCTTCCCACAATCTCCCATAAACCAGGCACTCGTCTGCCTATTTGCTTCTGCCTATCTTTGCGATAACGCCATTAAATCTGCTATTAGGTGCACCTTTAGCCAAGAAATCTCGCAAGATATTTTGCAATACCAGGGAGGACTAGAATTAGACAGTGAACGTAAACGTTTAATGAGCATTTGTGTAACACCAGACTGTGATGACCTCATAAACGTTATAAAGTCACGGTTAAGGTCAAAGGAGGTAGACGTTGGATGCTTGAACTGTGCGCGGGTGGAAATGATCGCCATTTATATTGTAATTTACTTTCATCCCCCATTGCATGGCGTCTAATTAGTGTTTCTTTGGCTCCCAGTGGGAACCGGTTGATGTAGATTTGATTAAACATCTTATCAACTCATACTATAGAAAAAGAAATATGTGTTTACAAAATTGTTTAACGGAGACATTGCGTCCGTGATTTAATTACGCGTCTGCGTGTTTGAATAGGGGGTGAATGTATGTTGAGATTAGCATTTTTTCGTATCCGAGAACAAAATCGATCGCTTCAATGGGAATTTTACGCAAATTTCGTTTTCTGGTAGCGCGCTCGTCAACTATAAATTACTTGCAACGATCCTTCGTGGACCCATCCCTGTCAGAAGTTAATAATTCATATTTATTGAATGTCGAATATCACCACCACCGCTAGAATGGCGAACAAGTTCTCACCGTCGGTGGTAATTGATGTAAGAAGCTCGAAAATTTGATGTAAGAAGCTTCCGAAAAAAGTGTATTAATTATAAGGGAGGATAGACTATATATATACTGATATTGAGAAAGAAATAGCATTCTAATGAACATTGAATTACAAATCAGGCTCAATCTATGGTTGCTAAAGCTAAAGTTACTGAAGGGCAATTTCCGGCAAGGTCACAGTTCGTTCAACCTCAATTCGCACGCTATTTCTCCAAGGATGTGGCAGGCTCCCTACGCAGCGAAACGTGGGGATGGAGACGTGGCGTAAAAATTCGATCCTGACAATGTTTTTCGGACGGCTTTTTGCTGGATACGAATTGGAGAAGTCGTCTGATTACAACTTTACTGGAAAGATTGACTTGCTCATATCAGGGGGAGTCTGCTCATTTCAATATCACCTTCATAAAATAAAACTGCCATCGCGATGAAAGTTGGGAGATTTAGTGACAATTCTTCATCAAATTCCAAATTTATTCGAATCACTTGAATTCTTGTCGAAAGCATTCCTTGCTACTAATATTAATTAACAAGAATTTATCAAAAATTTCGGCGTAATTTGTAATTTTGACCACTACGATATTGATGGCCGTAATCTGTTTCGATCCTGTGTAATCAATCATCCCTAATTGTTGGTTCGTTCATAATTTCCATTTAAATGCAAACGTTTCAATCATAGCTGCAATGTGATTTGTGTTATTTTTTTGTTTTTCATCCCCACGTCACGAATGTTAACTAATAGCTTGCTTTGTTTTCCAGGGATTTGACTAGTAATAATATCAGCCATCTAGATGCCACATCTCTTAGTAAATACACTCACTTGGAAGAATTGTAAGTACATTTGAAATTTTCTTACCCATTCTGCCCTTTTTCCAGTGGTTGCCCGGTAGTCTAATTTGTGTTGACATTACTTGTGAACTAGGAGAGAAGAAATTAGAATTTTTTGAATTTTAAAATGCATTGCTTTACTGGGAATTGAACCACCATTGACTAACACTTTGAGAATCACAACTGAACGTTTTACCACTAGACTACCGAGCCTCACAATTTTATTGAGCTGAAACCTGCCTTAATACAACTGGAACTATCTTCGATAGAGCAAAAAGTCGCTGTCTAGAACAATTATGGAAGTGGTGAAAGGAGTGCACCATAAAGGGAGCAGTGTTCCCGTCTCTGTATTGTTGCAATTGCATTTGCCTGGATATGCACCAATAACAGCTACCAGACGCATTACGAGTGAATTCACTCTTTTATGGTCTCTTGCTGCTTGTTCGTAGCTGCACCATGTTAAGGACAATTTCCTTCCACTTTGATTCTAAATTATGAGCCCGGGACGCACATAAAAGAAGAGCGGATAAAACTACATTGTCCACATGCTCTTGTTCTCAATTTATCTGCTATCGTCTTCTAGATGCCAACAAGAAATGTTTATAAATATCTCCGAGATTGTCTCGCACATTGCAAACTAATTTTGATAGGAAGAAAAGCAAATAAATGAAATTGAGAGTGCAGCAGGGAATGCAGGTGAATGGCGTTTCTAGATTGCCCCTTTATGGCTGTCGACGGGTCAATGTAATTGCTCTTGAAGCCCTCACATTTCAAGCAGTTTTGCAGTTTGCTAACAAAATTGCGGTGGTTACAGTCTGCATCTGCAGTTTGTAGGTTCAGCGATCCTCCGCGATTCAAAGTTGCTACTAGTTGATCCCATTTGGGGCAAGTTGGCAATGAAATTAATGCTTGATTACTTCCTCTCCGAACCCAGCCAGCAGAAGTCTAATTGAACTGACACTTTGAGGAACTACTTCGAGATGCTCAACATTTGCTTCTGGGAAATATGCGCTTTATACCACTTTCTTTCAATCATGTAATTCTGATCGTATTCTCCAACATTTCCCTTCGCCATTTTCCTTATCTAATCTAAGTAGTTTAAGGCAGGAATTTAATTTTAGAATATGCTACATTTTGCTGGTGTGGAATTGTGCAAAATATGAACTGAAAAAACCGATTTGTTTCTCCATTCTTCGGTCGCTTTTCTTTGCGTCGCGTTGCGAAAATAAGTGATTGCTTTAGTAGCTTCGCAAGTTGCGCCATTAATCTTAGCTCGTCTGTTCGCGCTGCATGCGAGCAACTTAATAAAATATCTGCGTGTTTTCCCCGCGTCGCACCCTCAGCCTCTGGCGTATTGTGATCGCACACTTTTTATCCATCTCAACAACTGAGGTCAGCGAACAATTGCAAGTGCAATCGTGTTATGATATGAGCAGGAATGCCATCACATCAGCGTCAATCGCGCAAGAATCTTGACTTCCTATGCAGTTATCGCTACAAGCCAAACCATTGCCCCATCTTTGCACGAATCGTTGAGCAAATGGCGCTGGAAGTTTAGTCGTTCATAACGGTTCGTATTTTTATCGCTGTTTTGCATATGCTGACCCTATATGCTCTGATTTGCAATGGTTATCATCATGATTAACATTTTCGCTTTAGCTTGTAACTGCTAGTGAAAGATTAACCGTTATATGGTAGCGTGGCCGAGCGGTCTAAGGCGCTGGTTTAAGGCACCAGTCTCTTCGGAGGCGTGGGTTCGAATCCCACCGCTGCCAGATACTGTTTGTCGAAAACTTTAAGCCAACAAATTGTCATAGGCGCCTTTTTGTCTCACTTCGTCTTCGGGGTGCACGCTCCAATTAAATTCAATTACAGCGATTGCATCATCACAGTAAGTTCGAGAGGAAAGTTTACTCTTTCCTGCTTTAATCATCTCTCGAATTGGGAAATATTGGCAGCGACCCAGCACTGGTCGTTGCTACAGATTGGTTCATGACTTCTTGCAAAAATGTAGCACTGAATAAACAACAATAAAACAACAAAGTTCAGTCAAAGCTCAATCTCGAACTGGTAAAAATGGCGACTAGCTTCGGTAGAATTCGTTGGTATAGTTGGGTTTGTTGAATCATCAGTGTGAGGAATACCCACAAATGCACTGGACGAACTGTGTCCCTTCTAGAGTTAATCAAAGTTATAAAATCCATTGAATATGAATATCCTGTCGGATATATGCACGTAGATATGGATATGCAATAGATATGGAAGCGAATGGTTTATCCCCTTAATTAACTCGGCCATTTATCGAAATGACTCCCAATGTTCAAACGATTTGTGGGCGTTTGAGGTGCTCAATTAATTCACGATCTTGATAATGCAAGGCAGGGTTATGTTTCATTTACATGCTAATATTAATGGCGACTTTTAGCGGCAATTTATTCTCGTTTGGCGTGTAGAATTCCCAGCTAGAAATACAGTGGAAGCTCGCTATTCGCGGGGATTACGTTCCACAAGGTTGCCGCGAATACGGAAAACGCGAACATGGAATGGTATTTTGTACAGGTTACAAGTAATACCCAGACCCAATATCACTTAACTTCGGTGATCGGACGAGAACCGCTGTCCGCGAATAACGAAATTTTGAACCGCGAATAATGGAATTGAGTTGATAATTTTTCAGACCCCAATTAGCGAATCCGCGAAAGAGGAAACCGCGAATAACGAGCGTCTATTGTGGGCATACAACTCATTCACGGACTGAATCCGCGAATAGCGAAATTTTGAACCGCGAATAATGGGATTGGGTTGCTAATATTCAGCAGCGATTAGCGAATGAGCGAAAGAGGAAACCGCGAATAACGAGCGTCTATTATGGACATCCATCTCATTCACGGACTGAATCCGCGAATAACGAAATTTTGAACCGCGAATAATGGGATTGGGTTGCTAATTTTTCAGCCACAATTAGTGAATCCGCGAAAGAAGAAATCGCGAATAACGAGCGTCTATTATGGACATCCAACTCATTCACGGACTGAATCCGTGAATAAAGGGATTGGGTTGCTAATTTTTCAGCAGCGATTAGCGAATCAGCGAAAGAGGAAACCGCGAATAACGAGCTTCTACTGTGGACATCCAACCCATTCAAGGGCTGAATCCGCGAATAACAAAATTTTGATAATAATGGGATGCTAATTTTTCTGCCGCGATTAGTGAATCCACGAAAGAGGAAAGCGCGAATAACGAGCGTCTGCTGTGGATATCCAACCCATTCACGGACTGAATCCGAGAATAACGAAATTTCGAACCTCGAATAATGGGATTGGGTTGCTAATTATTCAGCCGCAATTAGGGAATCCGCGAAAGAGGAAACCGTGAATAACGAGCGTGCATTGTGGACATCCAACCCGTTCATTGACCAAAACCGCGAATAACGAAATTTTCGAAGCGCGAATAATGGGATTGGGTTGCTAATATTTCAGCAGCGATTAGCAGATCAGCGAAAGAGGAAACCGCGAATAACGAGCGTCTACCGTATATTACTCATGGTAGCCATCTTTCATTAAACACACAAAAAAGGAAAGGAATATGAAAATAAAAATATGAATGTTATCTATTTCAGAATTTTGACGGACAACAAATTCGCAACAATCCACGAAGATGCATTTAGGAGAAACATTCATCTGAAACGGCTGTAAGTATGGTCGGCTTATAGCGAACTTGATGTTGAAAATGTGCAATGACGCGCTGCGAACGGAACGACTAATTAATCTTCGTTCAGATGACACTGAGGCTACAGTGCGCGCAAGATCGCTGAATGGATGAATGGCTGGCAATCGAGAGCAGAACAGGGGGCACGACGATGGCTTGGGCGGATGAAAGAACGCGACGAGAGGCAGACAACGTGTGATGATGCTGGAATGCATCACTTTCCACGCTGCGATGTGATTAATCACATTTTAATGAAATTCGAGGTCGCTGTGGAAAGTAGACGCTCATCAGCACGTTCGGGAGCACGCAATTTCGGTTATTGCTTCGTGCAGATTAAGTCCATGTGGACGACGATGCGACAAATTCAGTAGGATTACATGATCTGTATTCAATCATCAATTTGCCTCGCGATGCGACTCTTATGACCAACTTTGCATTTTGGAGCAGGCTTCACGAGGAGAAAGCCTATATATAGTATTTATTTTCGTTTACTGCGATGAACACCCTCGGTTCTTGAACTTCCATTCATCCATATTACACCAGACACCTGGCAATTCTTTCAGCCATTGCTGCCTCAATACCTTTGACCCATAACACTTGCCGACGATCTTTATCTTGCGAATTTCTTTATTTCTTATCTTATCGATCATGGACTTCCCTGCTGTTCAGTGCCAATCATTTATCTCCAGTCCTACGGGTTTTTATTTATTCCTTTGGGTAAGTTGTCAAGACAGGTCTCAGCACTGCATTAGAAATGGGACGACTCTTGGGACCAGACAATGTCATCGATCTTGTCCCAGGTCGGGTATGGGAAATTTGCAATTTCGGCAATTGTCAAAACAAGTTTACGAGCGTATTTATCTCGCATCGGAAGCAGACAAGTTCATCGAAGACAATGTATCGTGTTACATTTTGCAATTCGAAGGGAACGAATGCCTGCACTTCTTTACAACTCTCTTCTCTTTGAAATACATAATGCATCGGTTTCCATCTTCAGCCACCCACATTGGGCGAATGAATTCTATTCGCCTCACCGCAATACGTTTCGTCGTAATCCGAGCACTCAGCGTTGTAACAATAAATTGTTGTTGCTTGCAGAATCCTCCAGAACTGCGGCCTACGCACGGTGCCCCATGTTGCACTTTCGCCATTGGAAAAACTGCATACATTGTAAGTACACATGTAGGCCAACGACTTTAAGCCGACCTA
Organism: Labidoglobus nevermanni; assembly: GCA_025447835.1. Classification (NCBI taxonomy): domain Eukaryota; kingdom Metazoa; phylum Arthropoda; class Insecta; order Coleoptera; family Staphylinidae; genus Labidoglobus; species Labidoglobus nevermanni. The sequence continues at coordinate 30,843 of JAOEHK010070162.1, read as the reverse complement.
ATTGGTACATGTTTTTAATGCCAATTGCGCTCTATATCAAACAGCTACGAATCAATCTCTTCCTATAACAAGAGCAATTTCATCTCTGTTCGCATTTGGAGAATGTCATGTTTGCTTCTTTCATCTCCATCAATGTTTATGTGGTTCATGTTCATTGATTGGCAGGGGTCGCTGGTGGAATTTTTCATGTTTATTCTTATTTTGCACCCACATTTACACTCATTTTGTTCCTGACCCTAATAGTTACAGTTCGAGACCGCAGAAGGGAGAAATTACAAATAAATTGGTGGTGATGAATGCATAAAAATGAAATATTCGCCATATTGTGGACTGTTGGAATGCGTACACGCTTGGCCCTAGGTGCCCATGAACGTACAACATTTATCCTTTCACCCTGGCCCCATTGTCCATGTGTACGAGCGGATAAATCACGCACATATGAACGGGGAGCACGGTGCGTGCTTCCTTCCGGAATGACGCTAAAATTACCACTTGCTCCATGGCGGTGGCAAACGGAACTTATTGGAATCGCAGGTTGATGCGTTTAATTCAATTACTCATCCACCCATCCACTTCCTTCCCACCTCTGTTTTTGATACCTATTTATTACGTCATGCAGACGAAATTGGAAATGGCAATGGGTCAAACCTCGATTGCGCTTTCGGTAAATGAAAGAAAAATCTCGAAAGGATCTCGCCGCGTTCACGATTTAGCAGCACATATGAAATCACTCACTGTATGCACCATATCTTTGTAATGGGTTAGGCAGTTGGGCCAGAATGCGATCGACACGCTGGATGCAACCTCCTTCCAAGGGTTGCCCATGTTGCGAAGCCTGCGCCTGGACGGTAACCGGCTGAGGCGTGTGCCGACTGAAACGTTGGCCGGCATCCTGCGCCTTGAGGTCCTGTGAGTACACACACACACACACGCAACACTCAAGCACACGGAGCTGGAGGGGGGTCGCAAAAGAGGCTCGCCTTTGACCTTGTCGCGCTTTATGTGCCTGCAACCATTCACACATACTCAGGAGAAGATTAATAAGACACAAATGACACGCTTCTACCGCTCTGGGTGATGGCTCCATTCGCCAACCTCGCTTCTTGTTTGGGTTTCATTTCTGCCTATGTTCCATCCACGTGTGTTTTACTTGTTTTTATGCGGCGCACGGTTTGATGAATACAAATTGCGTCTGTGTATGTTGAGAAGTTACATTGGCAGCCACTGAGTTTATCAAACTATGCAAATTTAGGTGCGCTCGAAATTTCACAAAAGTCCAAGTTCTTCTGTTCGTTTAAACCTCAAACTAATATTGCTTCGACTGACATGGTTTATTCTCTGAAGAACAATGGAATAATCATTGATCTAGCTAGTAATGAACTAAATACTAATAAAATCAAGTATAAACGAACGAAAAGACACTTGGACTTTTAGAAACAAACATTTATGTTGTAGTTTCTGTTCTCCCTTGTTATCTTCATATTGTTCATATGTCAATGATATGTGCTTTATGAGTAGTGGACAGATTGTTTGGCCTTAGGTTACAGAGACATTGTTCAACGTAGACCTAAGCAGAAGAGTGCAAAACAAGCAAAACTAAATTAGTGTAGCTTAGAGTTTCAATGTGAATAATGAATTTCATTGCAAAGTTAATTGCAAATGATGAAATTGGTTTCAGAAATCTAGGCAATAATGCCATCTCCTCAGTGGCTCCAGACGCGTTTCCTCGTCTGGACAACCTTATCGTATTGTAAGTTTGCGCAATGGTACTGTATTTCACCGAATTTCCTCCTCCTCGTTTTTCTCGCTGACGAGTGCAGCGAACCTGCTCTCACAACTAAGTGCTCTCCGCTTAGAGCACATTTGTTAACAAGCGATGTGGTTGCATCTGGCAGCAATGCCAAATGGGCAGAGAAAAATGGCCGCGATTTGTAAATGGCCACAAGACGAGATCATTTAGCGAACAGCGCGCTCCTTTATTGTCTTTGCTCTGTTCCGGTTGCGAATATCAGATTAAGCTTCCTCGTTCGGTGTATATTGCTAATCTTGTCCGGTTTCCTTCCAGAAGAATAGAGGTCCATTCAAGATGTTTCAATTCTAATTTCCGACCACGGATTTCCTTTACTCCGCATTTTAATGTGTTGCTTCTGTTTAATAGTAGAAGTAGCGGCGATAACACTTGTAGTGATATAGTAGAATTGAAACATTCTGAATGGATGGCCAGTCTTTTGGAAGGAAACTGGTCGAGATTAGCATTGGGATTGTCGTTTGTTGGAAAAATGCAAGATAATGTTGCTGAAACCAGCCAAGCGTTGTTCATTTAGGTTGACTTTAAAATAGATAAGAATATGTTGCAGCTACAATTGACTGGAAAAAAAACAGTAAAAAGCAGCACTAACATAACCCTAGCAAAAGATACTTTAATCCAGGGATGGCCAACCCAAAGGAACTCGAGGACCGCTTTGAAATTAGATCAATACTCCGCGGGACAAGTACGGGGAATACCCGTAGGTCGGGCATCGCTTTCCGTTGCAGATGTCCTTATCCACTACATAAATATCGGGTATTCCAGGTCCTTGTTCGTTCTGCGGGCTTTGGGGTGACCGTCCCTGCTTTATCTTCTACTAATTGATCGCAAATATTTGGAATAGAAAGAGCAAAGAGGGACAAAGTCGTATGCGATAATATTATATTCTGGGATAATGAAACAGGGAATGAAATGATTTCATTCCTAATCCTTCTAGCTTAAGTCGAAAATGGCTGCGCTTAATCCTTTTGAATTGTCCATATTTGTACAATCCGTTTATCGACTCTAAGTGAAATTTTGCAGATACTTGAAGCGAAATCATATAGCGGATATCGCCGATAACTCTTTCGAAAATATGACTGCATTGCGAGTCCTGTAAGTATGGCACTAGATTTATTTTCGCGCCGCTATCAATTTCCTGCTGGCATCCTTACCAGCAACAAACAATAAAAATGCGTCTAATTATAAGACGAAAGAATGATGCGCTGATTTCTGCGTTCAGCGGCCGCAAGCTTTTTATATCTGTCCACGTCTCACCTCTCGCCCACAATTTGCAGTGAGTTGGATGACAACTACCTTTCGCACATTCCCCTCGCACTTACCAAGTTGCCGTCTCTCCAAGACTTGTAAGTCCTCAAGCCAACAATGCCCTCTTACCCCAAAGGCACTTAGAATCGAAATGATTCCGCAGATCCATCTCGGGTAATCGCATTCGCTTCATTCCCGACGGCCTCCTACAGCAGACGCCGGGACTTACCTTACTGGAGCTGAAAGGCAATCCCCTAATCGGCGTTAATAGTCATGCATTTTCGTTTCTGCCACGACTTCGCAAGCTGCAAGTATTATATTCGAATCCTTGTTCCCCAATTCCGCAATTGCGGTCACAATATGGCTACTTTGCCAACTTACTCTTCACTCGCAGAATCCTTTCGGATGCGCGTGAGCTGTCCACGTTTCCTTCGCTCAATGGAACCGGGGCGCTGGAAATTCTAAGACTGGATCGTGCTGGGATCATTGCAGTGCCTTCCAGTCTTTGTACGACGTGTCCACGCCTGAAGAGTTTGTGAGAATCAATCCGTTTCTAATTTGCTATCATTTGGGAGACATTCTCTTAATGAATACTGCTCTTTATAGAGACCTCAAGTCAAACAAACTTCGCGATATCCCTGACCTGTCCAATTGCAAGGATATTCGCGTGCTGTAAGTGAGGGCGGAGGGAAGCGCGGATGGCTGCTGACTGCAATTTTTCAGGCATTTGGCTGGCAACAGAATTAATTCGCTGGAAAATCGGCCGTTCAAGGCGTTGGCCCAGATGCACGATCTGCTCCTGGCGCACAACGACATCCGCTATATACCCCACGACGCCTTCTACGGCCTCTCCAAGCTGCAAGTGCTGTAGGTCAGGCGGACGCGTCGCTTTGCTTGCGCTTTTATTGTTGCTCTGCATTGCAGCGACCTGGAGGATAATCAGATCTCGTTCATCCATCCGGACGCGTTTCTATCCATTTCGCATATTGAAGATTTGTACGTAGGCGTTTAGGATGCCCCGATTCGCATTCTCCACCTTCCGTTTCGCAGGAATTTAGGCAACAACGTGTTCCCGCTGCTGCCGTTCGCCGGCCTGGAGCGACTGCTGCACCTGAAGACCTTCAACAATCCGCACCTACGCGAGTTTCCGCCGCCGGAAGTGTTTCCGCGCATTCAGACGCTGGTGCTGGCGTACGCCTACCACTGCTGTGCCTTCCTGCCACTCATACCTTCGAACCCGCCGCCGCGGGCCAAGGACCTCATCGTCTTCCCCGACATCGACGACATCGACCTGAACATCTGGAATGCGACTTCCATCGACCTCTGGCCGTCGATGCGTGCGTGTGCACCGCTCGGCGTGCCATCGCCGGCCTAACTTCCTCCCTTACAGAGAACATCAGCCACAAGTTCGGCAAGAAGTTCAAGGCGCTGTGGGACCGCATCGGGAGTGACTTCACGTACCCGGGTAACTTCCCCGCCTACATGGAGGAGTACACCGAAGAGGAATCAACACGAGCTGGCTCCAGCGACGCGCATCCGGGCAAGATCCAGTGCCTCCCCCTCCCCGGCCCGTTTCTGCCCTGCCAGGACCTCTTCGACTGGTGGACGCTGCGTTGCGGGGTCTGGATCGTCTTCCTCTGCGCTATGCTGGGCAATGGCACCGTGGTGTTCGTGCTGGTCTTTAGTCGCAGCAAGATGGACGTGCCCAGATTCCTGGTATGTAATCTGGCCGCAGCCGACTTCTTCATGGGTATTTATCTAGGTGAGCAACGTAGGTGCGTTCTGTTCTCCTGGTAGTAAGTGTCGGTGAGGTTACAGGCTTCCTGGCTGTGGTGGACGCGTCCACGCTGGGCGAGTTCCGGATGTACGCCATTCCGTGGCAGATGTCGGCCGGATGCCAGATGGCCGGCTTCCTCGGCGTGCTCAGCTCCGAGCTGTCCGTGTACACCCTGGCAGTGATCACGCTGGAGCGCAACTACGCCATCACGCACGCGATGCACCTGAACAAGCGGTTGTCCCTGAAGCACGCCGGGTACATCATGCTACTGGGCTGGACGTTCGCGCTCGTAATGGCGGCCCTGCCACTGCTCAGCGTCTCCGACTATCGCAAGTTCGCCGTGTGTCTGCCCTTCGAGACGCGTAGCTCGGCTGGTCTGGCATACGTGGTCTTCCTGATGCTCATCAACGGCATCGCCTTCCTCATCCTGATGGGCTGCTACCTGAAGATGTACTGCGCCATCCGCGGCTCGCAGGCGTGGAACAGCAATGACTCACGCATCGCGAAGCGCATGGCGTTACTGGTCTTCACCGACTTCCTCTGCTGGTCCCCCATTGCGTTCCTCAGCCTGACGGCCACGTTCGGCGTGCAGCTGATCACGCTGGAGCAGGCCAAGGTGCTCACCGTCTTCGTGCTGCCGCTGAACTCGTGCTGCAACCCCTTCCTCTACGCCATCCTCACGAAGCAGTTCAAGAAGGACTGCGTGATGATCTGCAAGGCCATCGAGGAGTCCCGGGTGACGCGTGGTATCGGCCGATGCCGGCACAGCTCCAACTTCAGCAACCGGCAGACCCCGGCAAACACCAATAGTCTGGCGGACCGGTCATCCCGGGAGCACCAGAACCACCACGTGCCAGCATGTACTTGCAGCATGAAGCTGCTGGCTGATCCACATGAGGGTAGTGTGCCGATGCGGCCGACTGAGGCGGCGACCACCACTCGGGAATGGCTGCTGAGCAAGGGTAGGTGGCTGGTGTGTGGTCGCCGGCCGGCCCGCCATCGGCCCCGCAGCGATCCGTACACGTACCAGATCGCCGAGATCCAGCAGAAGCAGCATAAGCGCGCCTCGAGCGTCTCGTCTAGCGAGAACTTCAGCTCGTCGCGATCGGACTCGTGGCGGCACAACCACCATTGCGGGATCCCTCTGCGTCTGCTCGACCCAAAACGGCGCGCCTCCTCGTGGCTGGTCACGCGCAAGACCTCGCAGGACTCGAATCTGTCCAGCTCGCGGAACGACTCGTCCGGGTCGGCGGCGACCACCACGGCCAGCACCAGCACGTGGCGCATCTCGAGGTCGAGCGCGTCCAGCGAGCCGGCGACGCGCCACCGGACGAAGCCGCGATTGATACGCCAGACAGCTGTCCAAGACGAGGTCGAGGCGGCCCCGGCGTCGCCCGCCCGTCTCACCGTGCGCTTCCTCACCACGATTCCGTCCGCGGCCGAGACCAGCGTGCAGCAGGACGAAGAGCCCGCCATGTTGGTGAGTCCGGCGAGGGAGCGCGAAGGACCTCTGTACGCTATCCTGCACGCTGCGCCCCTACTCGCCCCCGCAAGGCGACAAAGCATCGTCACCCTGCATCCTGGCGTTACTCCGCCAGAAGCGGGCCCGTCCAAGGTTCCCGCTTTGGAACTGAAGCGGTAGTAATTCATTGGTCAGGAGGATGGAGGGAGTGAAGGCGGATGAAGCGAGGACCGACTTTGACGAGACAGCAGACACATTCCAGGGTTCCAGTGCTTCCAGTAGATTGACAGCAGGCGGTTCTCGGTTCAGCCCGCCAGCAGATTCATGTATTTTACTAGAATGTTTTGTAAATACGGAGCGATGTTGAAGTTTAAGCAATTCTAGGGTGGCGAATGTGGCGGATGGGCGCTCAACAGTAACTACTTATCCCAAAACTGTACGATACGTTTACAAATGCGTGATATATTTAATACCTAACTAGGCTAAGGAATATGAACTATTTATTATGATTTCGTGTCATATAATTTATGGGCTCTTGAGCGGTGAATGCAAAATGGCTAGTGATTGAATGTGCAGTTTATAGGTTTCAGATTCAGATTGACAATATTGTGATGTGTTCGGGAATCCTTTTTTTAACCCTGCTTACGGGTACCCTCGTAGCAGGGTTAGGTCGGACTCGTTCGGGGACCCTACCGACTAAAACCCAAGCTCCAGCATTCGACCCTGAGGTTATATATGCTGTTGGGGAGAAGAAAAGGGACTTGCTAAACGAGGCCACTTGGGTTAACTCTCTAGATGAGCTAGAAGGGGGGTGAACCGTTCGCGCGACGGATGTCAGCGTTCCGGAGAACGGTGTAGCGCAGGATTCGGTTAAGAAGACCTGAGATGGCCGCCAGGTGGTTCGGATTTCGAATTGGAGCAATTCTAGATATTCGCCCAAATAAAGGTTATCTCAAATCCATGAATGGAGAAGACGAAAGTAAAAACTAAAGTCACAAGTCATTATTTATATTTTTACATGCAATGACAAGAGTATCATGAGATTCATTCCAGATAAAATGGGATTTCATTTCATCATTGCCAGATAACCGTGACAATTGTCTCATCAAAGAAAATATGCGAGAGTTATATAAATCTCAACAAAATCAGTGTAAATTTAGGCATTTTTTATATATAAACGGCTTAATTCAAAGGTTATTTATCATTGCAAACATATATTTGCGAATTTCTGTACTTAAGACGCAGCGGAACCGCCATGTTTTGATTATTTATTCATTCGGTTTACTCGCAACTGGAAAATAGAAGTATTTTATGAATATAGTAATATATATTGTAATATATCTACATATACGGAAAATGTTACATTTAAACTATTTATAAAACACGTACATATACAAATACACATCATCGGTTTATGTTTTGTACAGAGAAACGGTCCTTCTTGCATAATCACGAATCACATGCATCCTTGCTGAATCACAAATTCACTCAAATCGAGGGACGATTCTGTTTGTGCTTGCCAGCAGCTCGTTCGCCCCGCTCTCGTTCCCGCTGCACTCGTGGCCGCTGCTCCTGGTCCTGCTCCTTCTCGGACGGCTGGGTGAGATGCGTCGCCCAGTTTTCCTCGCCGTTATCACACTTGCCGAGAATCAGGTCTCTGGAGCGTCTGAACTCGTCAAATTTGATGTTGAGCATGCTGAGTTCGGAGCGCGAAGCGGCAGGCTCCGAGGAGGCCGTTTCCTCCAGATTCTCCTCGTCGACCTCCTGCACTCGGGGACGCGCAGTGCATTATGGGCAGCATGCGTCTGCGACAGGCGGACTGCTTACTTGTATCTCGAGGAAGGTCACCGGCTGGGTCCGATATCGGCTGGACGCGCCCTTTCGCTTCCTGGGCACCACTCGACGGTGCAGCAAGGACATAGGTTCCGGGTACACGGAGTCCATGGCGTCGTTGTCCGTGGACGCCTGTGAACGCGCAAAGTTATATTTAACGCTTTTCAAACGCGCTTATTTTAGTTTGACGAACGCAATTAGCGGAAACTAGCCCCGATTTGATCGGCAAATTAGTTTTACTAGTGCACTAATGCTACGTCTTATCTGTGCCCTGTCCTAACTGACGACTGGCGATTGCGACATTTTCAATATTCGGCCACTTTCGTGACTAATTTTAGCCCAATACGCGCTCACGTTCCCCAAACCACAATTAAAGGAGAAGTTGAGCAAATGCGATCGTTTCAGGAATTCCCGTTCGTCTTTTTTCTTAATGATACATCAACATATTCCTAATGAGTACAATTAGTTCCTGGTACACTGTACAAAAAATGCCATGCTAATACGATAAACTTTTGTTTCGTTTCAATTATTTAAGTAGTGAAATTGCAAAGTGGAGATCTAGAATTCGCATTTCAAGTACAAATTGTTGGAAACGATGGCGCTGTATGATCGCAATTATAATGCACAATAAGAAAAGATGCATTAATTAAACTCGAGGTTAATTTAAAATTCAAACTCAAATCCCGACAGGAAATTTGTTAACAGAGTCATTTATGCATATTTGTAATTTGGGGGCGGTTGTCAAACATTGAACCGAATTTAAACCAGGAAGAAATTGCGTTTATTTGCAAAATTTGTGCGCCATGTGACATATGGGGAAATCAATGAGGGATAAGCACATGGTAACAGAAAACAGACTGAAAAGCCGACGATTTACTGACGTTTGAAGCAAATTGTAATAATGCACGCTATCTATAATCTTGCAAACTGCATGCGTGTGATAAGACATCAAATAAAAACGACTCCGCACAACAAATACTTCGTTGTTACATAATATGAAGTCACCAGTTTACGGAACGATTTGCCTTGTTAGTTATGATTCGCCAACGTCATTTACATGCTAGAGATATCGACGGAAATGTGGAAAGATAACTACAGAGCTACTGGAAACAATGTGATGCATTCAAATCATTCATCCAGTCGCTGATTCGGATATCTCGTCGTTACCGATATCGATTTACAATAACAATTCAATCGCCACGTCAATAATCAGTTTTCCACTTTTACAGTAAAACCCAGATTTAGCGAAAACCCCGATTTGACGTTTGAAAGTGCTAGTCCCTTGAAATAATCTCGATGTTACGAATTAATCTAATGCATTTTGGTCCCTTCGATTTAACGAACTTTTTGGGCCAAGGATATTACAACACAACTACAAGCTACCGAATTCTTAGAAATTTGACATTGAAATTGTATGAATCAAGTGAACATTGTCAAAACTTGTGGTTTTATACACGAAGAAATGTCGATCATAGAACTCGACATTGACCCAACCCCCATCGGATGGAACCTTTTTCAGAATGAAAAATATCCCATTGAATTTGAAGACTTCGTTAATTTTGACAATAACGTAGGTGTTACGGGGATCCTTAACGATTCAGAAATTTACTGAAGATGTGGATGGTGAAGAATAGGAAGATATATCAGTTATTTATCAAAAAAAGCCACCAAAATGCTGAACGGTGTCCGTCATTTTTTTATGCAATCCAACGTTAATGAAAATGTGTTTGGCTTATAGCACAATAATGAATTAGCCATAGATAGTACACATTTTACTAATTTTATAGTTCAGGCTAAAATTGCCCACTTCCTAGTTCTTTTTTCATCTTGATCCCGATTTAGCGCATAACCCCGATATAACGAATTTTCCACGTCGGTCCCTTGAAATTTGTTATATCGGGGTTTTACTGCATATCGAAATAAAACCTGGATCATAATGCATTGAAAAAAAAGTCGTTATATTACTCTTTTAATATGGCGTTTTACACTGTGTTAGGTTAGGGCAGATTACAATAGAAATCGCCTTCCCTGTTGCGAAATATCAATCTCATCGGTAACAAACACGTGCGTAATGACAGGAATTGGTATTCGATTAATGATGAAACGTGAAAGTCGATTGGATCATTTGGATCTAATTACTTGAAATATTCGCGATACATTTCATGATTTTTGAAGACGCCACTAGATCTGATAATAATGCAAATCGATTGTATGCGCGCTATCACTCAACAATCATCTCTCGGAATCGATAACACTTCGATTTGAAATTCCGTTATTGTGTCGGGAAAAATCCAGTTCGAAATTCCATCATATTTTGTCAAATCGGAAGGAAATCGAGACTTTGGTCCCGTTTGATTAAGTTTCAATATTTGACAGTGATAACAATATCAATAAAAATGGAATGGGTTCCTTTGTTTTACAAACATTGGCTCTTGATTGAACTTATGTTCAGATAATTAAAAGTAGATGTTAATTAAAGTTGTGAACAATGCATCCCTTTTGCAATTACTTAATTAAAAAATCAAGGTTTTTATATCATATTTTGTCAAATCGGAAGGAAATCGATACTTCGGTCCCTGTTTGATTAAGTTTCAATATTTCACAGTGATAACAATATCAATAAAAATGGAATGGGTTCCTTTGTTTTACAAACATTGGCTCTTGATTGAACTTATGTT
>JAOEHK010070162.1:0-12835 GCA_025447835.1 Labidoglobus nevermanni | reverse complement strand
TACATGGGTCTGTGATACCTAGACCGAAGTTTAACCGAAGCCGAAGCCACTGCCCGGTTAGGCATTCACAGAAGATCACCCTGGTCAAGATATGCGTCTCAGCATTGTCTGGACTACACTGCCATTTAGAAGGAACGGATTGAAATTGGGTTGGTGAGTCGTGGAAGAGCGTTGTACTGCAACCCGCCTTACATTTAAGACGCGTACTGCCACTATTTCCACTGGCCACTCAATGGTGAACGGTAACGCTGTGCTGGGGATCGAACCCGAGACACCCGGCCCAGTAGCCAACTACGTCACCACTCAGCCACCGAGTGGTTAGAGGTCTAAGAGTTTGGCTAGGTGAGAGTCATTTCGGAACTGAAATTAACTGCCATTAACCAAACTTAAGGTAAGGTCTAGGTCAGTGCCAAGGGAGTGTCGGTTTGCAGTGTCGTCCCCCGCTCTCTCAGCCTATGGCATGGAAAATTCATTCCCGTGCGCATTCGTTCAGTAAACAATCGTTGCTTGGCAACGGACTGCGACGCATTCGCAGAAGACCGTTGTCGATCGTTATTGCGTGAAGTGTTGGTTTTTTCGCTATAACTTTCGAACCATGAGGTTTTTCCAATTGCCTTTTCTTCCACATTGTCCTAGGAGGACACGAACATGCCCAATATTTCATTTCGATCGAATTATTTGTATTTTAGGAGAAGATTCCATATATACACAGATATAGATTAAATCTTATCATGATTGTACTTTAAGGATATCCCACTTCCAGGTTGTATGCGTTTCTCCTTAATCAATTCTCAATTGCGCCCTTGTTTTCTTCCAGATGGGTGGTTAATATAGCGTTAGTATTAACGTACTTCCTGGGAGGAAGTGTCTACATAGTCTTCATATCCGAGTCGATAAAACTGCTCGTGGAGGGACGTAAACTCCTGAACTGGTCCATACATGCGTACATCGGCCTCGTGCTTATCCCCCTGATCCTCACATGTCAATTCCGGCAGCTAAAGTACCTGGTGCCGTTCTCCTTTCTGGCGAACGTATTCATGGTGGTGTCCTTTGGCATCACATTAAAGTACATGTTCACCGATATCAAAGATACCGACGAACGCAACCTGGTCTCCAACATCTCCAACCTGCCCGTGTTCTTCAGCACAGTGATCTTCGCCATGGAAGGCATTGGTGTCGTAATGCCGGTGGAGAACTCGATGCGCAAACCGCAACAGTTCCTTGGCTGTCCCGGTGTGCTCAACATTGCCATGTCCATTGTGGTCGCTTTGTACTCTGTGATTGGATTCTTCGGATACTTGAAATTCGGAGAAGAAACGCAACCCAGTATCACGTATAATTTGCCGGCTGGTGATCCGTAAGTACTTTCATATTCCTCTAACAGCAAGTGATACCGGAAGATGATAAAATGGGATCATTTTCCATAGGTTAGCCGAAGGTGCGAAAATCTGCATCTCCTTGGCAGTCTTCTTCACCTACAGTCTGCAGTTCCACGTGCCCATGGACATCACGTGGCGCTTGGTGCTGCAGGAACGCATTCCGGAGAAGTGGCACAACCTGTCCCAGATCGCAATCCGCAGTGCGATCGTCTCGTGTTCGGCTGCAATCGCCTCAATCGTGCCGAACCTAGAACCCATTATTGGACTAGTGGGATCGATCTGCCTTTCCACTCTCGGCATTCTGATTCCCTCGATCGTGGACAGCGTCCTTCTATGGAACGGCCGTCTGGGCATCTTCAAGTGGCGCCTCATAAAGAACATCTGCTTGGGGGCATTCTCCTTGTTCGGTTTGGTTTCTGGCACATTTTTCGCCATTCGCGACTTGATCAAAAGCTAAAGCGAAGCGATTGCCAAATACGCTAGATTTGGTTTCAAATTCAGTAATTAGGTGGTGAAACATGATGAAATTAACACGATTTCACAAACAATTGCAACACATACACGGAGTCTGTAATTTTGTCGACTTGTTACCGATCCAAGGGAAATCTTTAACAGTATTGCGTGATATAAATGTAAGGAGTTTAAGGATTCATAATTATAAAAGTAGGCGCAGAAAAGGACGAGAAATTGTGAGGAGATTGAGGTATGGGAATAATTGAGCCGACGACGTGCTCATTACCAATATATTGATTAGATCGTATGCGAACGAAAGCACTTGTGCTCACCAACATTGTTAACAATTCATTTAAATGATGGGTAAGACGAAATGAGAGCAAATAACATACCTGGGCAAGTTTGCTTTCCATCTGAATTTCGTCATTGTTCATTTGACACGTTTGTTATGTTTCTTGTCCTTCAGGGCACGTTATTTATTATTCTACTCTAATTGTAGTGGTAGCCGAAGAATATGCGAGAGAAAATATTATTGTGATATTTTGCAATTCAACTGCGATATTTTTTATACACATTTGTCGTAACATAGAATAATAATTTACCTAATGACCGAGAAAACTAATAAGCTGGATGGATTTGTGATGAGATGCCAAAAGCCCAACAACTCTATGCAACTACAATATTTTTTAGAATCTAAGCTTATATCGCTAAGTCTTCAAATGTCTTCTTAACACATAAAAAACTGCACTACAATTTACAGTGTGTACATAACAATAAATGATTAATTATTGCAATCTGGAGCGGAAAGCCCACATATGAAATTAAATAAATCAGTTCTAATGCTTCAATTATTAATTATTGTACGTTTCTATTCTCTCCCGAATGCCAAACTTCTGCATTCCAATTATTGGCACCATTTGCGTTCCTTGGACGATTACCATTTAGCAAGCTAATGTTATTATGCTGTTTATTGGTGTTTTCTCGGGAAACTGAGCCAAAGGCTGGATTGTCATTACCGACGGGACTTTCCGCAACAGATTTGGTTTGTAAACGTGTTATATCAATCGCCTCGCTCTGGCCGAAGCAAAGCATCTTCTCTTTCCGCATTATCATTACGATGCCAGTAATGCCGGCACCCAAGCCGCCAAAAATCTGGATCCATTTCAGAACGTTTACAATGGCGATTAGAGCGAAATTGGTTTTGAGAATCTTGACGAAATCTGGCGGCAAAGTGACGCCTTCCTCGATCCAGATGATTGGAAAAATGCCACGTGTGACGTTCTCGAGTAAAGTGAAGTCCTCTATCGGCTTCACTTCAATGTTCAACTGTACACGTTTACGACCGGAAAGCGGGGTCGCAGTTTGCTGAAATAAATTTCAATAATAATTTCATCCTAAATCAGGCATGGCCAACCCAAGGCCCGCGGTCTGGGAATACCAGAGATTCGTGCAATATATCCTATATCTAATCTTTATAAATTACGGTCCATCAGGGTTTTCTCTGTGCTCAGTTTAACATACTGCTTAGAAAGGCTGGTGTTTTAATAATGAAAAGGTTTGAAGATGACGCAATGGATAAGGGGATCACGGGCATTCCCCGGCGTGTCCCTTTTCATCCCTAGGAAAATGTGGTCAAAGGCTAATTGGCTCCCGAGCTCATTTGGGTTTGGCGTGCCTGTCCTAAATGATAGAGTAGGTTATCCGGATCATTAGCTGATACATACTGGCTCTAGGTGAACATAGTTTTCATGGAGATCCTTTTGAGGCTGTAGTCCTTGAACATATTCCAACAGCTTGGGATCTCCAAGATAGAAATGTGGAAAGGATAACAGTACTGGAACCTTCATACATGGGGTTACATCTGCCAAACCGTTGATTGGGCACACGATATGCTCATCGCCTTCGTCATCTTCGACAATTGGGCAGAAACACCTCATTTCGCCATTGTCATAGTTGAAAGGTGCCGAGACACTCGTGTAGCGATATGCACGGATACCGAATTCTTGTGTAACATTTTCGTACTCAATGAATATCGTCCTATGCACAAAATGCATCTACATTCCCTGTTCTTCATTCAAATGCAATCTTAAAGATTACCTGCAGAAATCCTCCGAAAACGTGTCAATTCTCTGATAGGGAATCTTATCAGGTAATTGGAAAACAGTGGAATCACTGCCATTGATCATATTGCATGTTTCACCTCCCCAAATGTCCATACGTTCTACATTCTCATAGCTTAGCACTTCCCCGCGAGTTGAATTCTTCATGCCACGCTCCATTTCCCAAGGACCGATATCGGTATTATTTAACTAAAAGTATTCACGATTCATAAGGCAAATGACGATTATTTTCAGTCCCTTACGTGCTTGAAAAACGCAAAGATAAAATCGCGATGGTTTTCTGCAATTTGTAAGGTTTTGGGGAGGGCACCTTTCATTGCCCCGCAAATGAAATCCACCGCTTCATTTTCGCAACTCAAAGTGATTCCGCCGAAAAGAATATCGTGCACCCTCACAGTGAGGAAGATATTCTTTGAACCCGGAAAGAAATGGGGTACAGCATCGTTGACCATGGCCACCGCTGTTGGTAACATCATTTCAACTTGAATTGCAGTGCCCTAAAATTCACGAAAAGTTTAGGAAGCAACAGGACGCACTAAGCAAGTTCTCCTACAACTAATGCTGCGTTAATAATAGTAACATAATCTTGCGGATCCAATCCGTTACTCTCCTTTTTGTTAAAGTAAAAATGTTTCTTGAGCATGTACTTCAAAACATCCTTCTTTGTGTTTAGTTGAACGTTCAATCGCTCACGATACTGACTAGAATAAGAAACGAATATTCAAAAGCGCAATCGAAGCAATCAATTCAATTAATCGCACTCATAAACATATGGACCAATCTCTTTAACGATTGGTTTGGCGCCCATTTGCACTTGATCTGGATTAGAGACGTTAAAGAACCAGATTTTGAACTTTAACGGGAATGGCGCTTTCTTCCACGTATCGTAACCCATCGTTCCATTTCTGAGATCAATGTTCTGCGATATAAGAATACAGAAATCAATTGGTTTGCTCAAAGATAGCATTGTTATTTTACCGCATGAATTTGGCTATTGATGATTGTCGGAAACAGATACCACATTCCAAACAATCCAAACAAGCAAATTCCAAACCCGCTTGCCGTTGTTATTACCGGACAATTTCTATGCATTTTTCACTGCTATAAACTGCACCAAAGTCTGCTAAACTCACTACAGTGATGAGAATAATTGTCTAAAACATCAAAAGTCCCACGTATAATTGACCGGAAGTAGATTCAGATCTCCAAATGCAATTAAAATCAAATGATAATGCAAAATCCTGATAGATTGGAACACGTTTCCCTTCCTGGTTGACAATTGACTAGTCTATTAACAAATTCTAGAAACGCATATACGTAAGACGATGGTTAAGGCTACCACTATCATTAAGGTCAAATTGGCAGAGGCCTCATTTTCATCTTATTAATTATGCAGCTGGGTGTTATTAAGACGTGATCAAAAGGCACACGAATGTGCATTAGTACAAATTGGCGATCGCTATCTACATGCGGCTTCCGATGTTTTCTAATTGAAACATTGGAACTCACGCATGAATAACCGCTGCGCATTGAGTGCATGTGACCTAATGATTGCTCGAATTATATAGCAGCGCAAATTACACTTTTTCAAACATCTACTAGGTCTGCATGATTTCATGTGACTGATAAAGTTTGATAGTACGAATGAAATTGATAGACGAGGGTAACATACATATCGTAATGAAATACATAGTCGTTACGCAATGCTCAACACAATCTCAACAAGTATCATTAATTTTAATAACATTCATTCAAGTTAACTTTGCACAGCTAGCTGTTTATGTTTTCTACCTTATGTAATCATTGAGATGAAACTATGTTCGCGAGTTTGCAAAGATTTCACATCCGCATTTGCTAGAATGGAACTGTTATCTCTCTCAAGGCAAGAAATCTTCATATTTGTACAGAGAGGCGGGTTTTTTGTTAACAAAAGGTCTGCAGGCACCTTTCGCTTTGGGTACTGCGACCTAAAAGGCCTATTGTGCGGTGACCCACTAATTTAAAATTCAAGTAACTCCTACTGAATTTCCTGTAGGAAATTCAATAGCCGCAGATATGTCCGAGGACACCAAGCTGCTCCTCTTCCATATGCGATGCAGCTTGTGAAAAAGTGCTTTGCATAGAATATGATGGGCCGTTTCCGCCCCTCCCGGCAGAGGAGCGAGTCGAGTCTTATCTATGTCCCGTAACAAATAGGTACAACAGAAACGTGTTGTCAAGGCTGTATTTCACGTGTTCTTAAACCTATTACACCTCCCTTTGTAGAAGATAAGATAACATAAATTAATAGAATAACATAATATAACATAGATAAGTATAGAAGATAACCAGGAAGTGATGTAATCTCGAAGGTAAACAGAGGCTCTCCTCGAGCGCTGAGGGTGAGCTGGGGTAACTACATATGGAGAAACAGGTGTTTCCATTGGGCCTGGTGGATCCGTTGTAGCTAATTTAGTGGCTTAGGGACATGCTGCCTGGACGTCCATGTGTGGGGGGTACTGGGAGAGAGAT
The DNA here is from genome assembly GCA_025447835.1 of Labidoglobus nevermanni. Taxonomy (NCBI): domain Eukaryota; kingdom Metazoa; phylum Arthropoda; class Insecta; order Coleoptera; family Staphylinidae; genus Labidoglobus; species Labidoglobus nevermanni. The sequence continues at coordinate 6,372 of JAOEHK010070162.1, read as the reverse complement.
GCCAATCAAAGAATTGACTTGGTCTTGTCGGATCCGGTTGCGTGCTGCTTTGCTAGTTCCATGGTTAAATTTTCCTAAGAAATTCGTGTTCCTGGTCAAATGTGAGCCATTCCTCAGTCGTAGCGTGTATGAACGTGGTCTGAGATTGGACTTTTCCATAATCTGACCGACAATCCACGATTTCCCATCCCGAACCACTACGTTATCCCCTGTCTGTAGAGCATCGGCCTCATCAGGTGCTGATTTATCATAACAAGACTTTTGTTTTTCTTGTGTCGGTAGCAGGAATTTGTCAACTATGGTAGTATCGTGCAAGGCTTCAGTCTTTCGGGGTGTAACGGCAAGAAATTTCTGATCTTCCTTCCAAAGATGGAGGGTAGGTTAGGAGTTAGAGGAGGTACAACAAAAACATTTTATCAGGACTGTATATTTCACGTCCTCGCTTTCTAATGCTCCGGCCCTGGTGCCGCTGTGTGTCCTTAAACCTATTACATCCACTAGTCCCAAATGACAAGTGGCAATTGAAGGGATAGTGTTCAGTGACGAGGCCCGTGATCATTCGTAATTCTACTTCAGTGAAAATCTAGATCTCCTTAGGTCATTTTTTTTATAAAGAGGTTGAGGGCAAATGCACAAATGCACGACAGTGACCCATGTGTAGGGCTGACTACTCAAACAGGCAGCCGAAGGCAGTGCTGTCCTCGACTGACCCACTAAACCCCGGCCTTATGCTATAGCCGTCCTCTTGGCTATATGCTATCCTAGCTGCTAAGCCTAAAGGGGCGGAGACGGGGGCCGACAAGAAGAGTCGATCAGGGGCTCGTTAGCGAAGTCTAACCTGATTAACTAACCTAACTAGAAGCGGGAGTGCCTACCAGGCTGTACGGCCTGGCATAGCTGTCGGATTCCCGCGGCGCATACCGGGAGTTTGCGAAAATATCAGGGTTCAAGTAACCCACCACTGAAGCGCGGAGGTTATTCGCGAGGTTGTCGCGAATATCAGCAAGAGGGGCGATTCTGAATTCTCGGAAGATGGCGCGGTTTCTAATGTACCAAGTTGCATTGACGATGTACCTCAGAATGCGGTGGTCGGCCCCTTGTGACGCTTTTAAGTCGCTAGGGCTTTGTGCCCCCCAGATGGTGAGGGCGTAAGTAAACAGACTGCGGATGCATGTAGATGCAACTCGCAGTTTGGTGGAGGTGTAGATGTGAGGGTTCGCGAAGAATGGCTTCAGGTTAGTGAAGGCGGCGATCATTTTCTGTCGGGTATGCTTCACGTGGGTGCCCCATGTGAGACGGCGGTCGCGGTGGTCTCCAAGGTCTTTCACGGAGTTTTACCAAGGAATTATTACCTGGGAGTTGACCTTTAGGGGAGAGGGATAAGAGCGTTTATTTGTGAAGCAGATGGCTTCTGATAATGGATTCTTTAGTGACTAGATGCCATTTTGAGTACCAATCGAGGAGGGCGGGAAAACCTTAGGTCATTATATGGATTGCGAGAGGATCAGTTTAGCATGTCTGTAGCAGTGCCCCGCCAGTGGGCATTATTATATCTGAGTTCTCATGCCATAATATATTTTCTTCTGTATTCTCGTGATCGGCCGGAGGTGGAAAAGGGCCCCGATATAGAGATATGGGTTGCCTCTCGCCAGGCAACCCGCTTCCATGTTGCCCCCGGTGTCTATATTACACAGACATTATTGTTGCAGGCCAGCTGGTTACAGGGAGGCATACATTAGGATAGTAAAAAAGATGACTGACAAAATATAGATAGCAAACACATGGAATTATATTTCGCTGCTAGTTTTCAAATCTGGCAAACCGTGTTTTGTGATTAAATGCCTGCCAACAAAACTTGTCAGCGTAATTATAGACCAATTGCGTTTTTACTTATGCCAATACATGATACAACTGCTACTCATGCAATCCATTTATCCATTACTGATACGCCTACTTGATTTTTACGATCAAACTGAATTGTATAAAAACCCCATGTTGGGCACATCACTTCTACCGCCTTGAAATATTGACGATAATCTAATCACACCATCTTAAGTATTAATAATAGCGATATTAGATGAGGAAACTTTCACATGTGGACATTTTATAGGCAAATTTCAAATAAATACTAATACAACATTACAAACGAACGTAATTCAATGAGTTCTCAATCAATCAAATTAGCTTTAATCGTGATTCTTCGTGCAATCAATGGGATGAAGCCATGCGCGCCAACTGCTTCTGCTGCTACTTCTTTTTCTTCTTCTTGTCGTTGCCGCCAGTCCCGGTAGAGTCATTCTTGCGTTTCTGGCCAGCTTTGTTTCCACTCGGCGCCGCGTTATTCGCCGCCTTTGGCGCTTTCTTCTTCTTCTCGGCGCGCTCCTTTTCCTCGAGCTCCTGGTTCTCTCGTTCGATCAATGTGATCAGCGTATTGCAGCGCCTTTGCAACTCCATCGCAGTACGCGACTTCAAAAACCAGTCAAAGCGAAACTGAGGCGAACTCCGCACAGCAGCACGCAGCTCTTCGTAGACGTTCTCCCGGTCGAAGCCGAGCTTGTGAAGCATACACACGAGGAAGCGGTCTTCCTCCTCCATGTAATTCTTGCCCTTGTTCGTGCCGTAAGAGATGCGCAGTTGATGAAATGGCGCTCGATACCTGGCCATTTTTGCTTCCAATGCGCGCTTGATGCTGGCGCGCCTTTGGATCTTCGCTTCGCCCTTCTCAATCTGCGCCATGATGCGATCAATGTCGGTGAGCTCATGGCAGCGCTCCCAGAATACAGCCGAGTACTCCATGACTTCCTCCGGCGTCTTGCCCTCGACTTCCTTGGCGATGTTTTCGATGTCGTCACGCCCGTACTTCTCATTGGCTTTGATGAATTGATTAAAGTCACGCTTGGACCAGTTCGTAAAGCCATGCGTCAACAAGCTCTCCTTCTCCAAGAGCTCGTCATCGCTGAGCGGCTCCGACTCATCGATCTTCCGCTGTTCTTCCTTCTGCTGCTTGCTGGCATCTGGGCCCAGCTCCAAGTTCTTGGGCACTTTGTAGCCGAGACTCTTGCGGAAGTTGTAGATTTCTTGATCTAAAAGCTCGAACAGCCTCGGGGGGAAGAACTGGAAGTCTTGAACGATCGGCTGCTTGGGCGGACGAGGGGCTTTCGGCGCTTTCGGCTCGGACACCCTCAGCGCTTCGCGGAAGTAGGCGTCGACTGCATAGTTGGCTTTTCGCTCGCGCTTCGGCGGTTCTATCCAATTGCTCAGCCCAATGTTCTTCTGCTTCTCTCTGTAGTCCTCGCCTTCGAACTGGTACAGCGATTCCGGGGCGGGCGCATCGACGGTGAAGTTGCGCAGCGAGGACTCGCCGAGCTGGTCCATTTTCTGATTCAATTCCGCCGTCTTCATTTCGCCGCGTTCGAGAATCACGTCAATATCCTCATCCGTAATCTCCGAGTCCTTGGACGCGAACACATGGTTCGCACCATGGCGAATCATGTTGATCATGTCGTCCTTGTTCAGCTGCGCGGATTTGGCGTCCATGAGGCGGCCCTGCTGAATGACGAGCTTGTCCAAGCGCAGCTTGACTTCGGCGCGCTCGATGATCTTCTCTTCGACCGTGTTCTCGGTGATGAAGCGGAACACGCGCACTTGCTTCTTCTGGCCAATCCGGTGTGCACGATCCATGGCTTGCAGATCCGCTTGCGGATTGTAATCGGAGTCGTAAATAATGACGACATCCGCCGTCGCCAAATTGATGCCCAAGCCGCCGGCGCGTGTGGACAGCATGAAGATGAACTTCCTGCTGCCGGGCTCATTGTACTCGTTGATCTGCCGTTGGCGGTCCTCGTGCGGCGTGTTTCCGTCCAATCGGCAATAGTTGAACTGCCGCCAATGGCAGTAGTCTTCGATAATGTCCAGCATGCGCGTCATCTGCGAGAAGATGAGCACGCGCGAGTCCTGCGCCCGCAGCTTCGGCAGCAACTTATCCAGGACGACCAGCTTGCCGGCGTTGAAGCACAGGTGCTCGTCGGTGGTGTACGGCGGGCCAGGCTCAGCCCCATCGAAGAGGTACGGATGATTGGCGCATTTGCGCAGCTGCATAAGAATATTTTGCAATCGCATCTTTTCCACTTTCCCAGCGCCATTCACGATGTCGATATCCTTCATCAGAATCTTCGTGTACCATTCGCGCTGCATCTTGCTGAGTCCTACATAGACCTTGACTTCCTTCTTAGGTTTCAGACGCTTCTCGACCTCGGACTTCAACCGCCGCAATAGGAACGGCTTCAGCACAGCATGGAGACGCTCGATGAGCGCGTTGTCTCCGAGGCAGTTATTCGTATTGAACCAGGCGTCGAAATCGTCGGACGAGTTGAAGACGTCGGGAAGGAGGAAGTTCAGCAGAGCCCACAACTCGTGCAGATTGTTTTGCAACGGCGTGCCTGTGAGCAGCAGCCGGTTGGTGGTTTTGAACTCTCGCAGGATTTCAGAGAGCTTGGACTTTTCGTTCTTAATGCGATGAGCCTCATCGATGATCATATAGCGCCAGTTGAACTTCTTGAAAACCGATTTCTCCTTGATGCACATCTCATAGGACGTAACGCAAGCGTCCCATTCGCCTGGCATCAATACCTCTCGAATAAAAGTACTCTGAAACAGTGGCGATTTTCTTTAGCATTTAGTATAAGGATCGGCAACTATTTTGATATAGCGGGCCACATTGGTACAATTTTTTTGTGGATCAGAGAGGACCTCCCTACGAATTTTCCTTATTAAAGCCAGCTAGGTCGGGTCAAGTATGGGGAAAATACGTAGTCATATGTACACTGGTACCTCGACATACGAGTGCCCTGACATACGAGTTTTTTGAGATACGAGCCGCCGAGCCAGCGATATTTTGCTTTGAGATGCGAGCAAGATTTGAGATACGAGCAGTCGCAGGACCTATTAGGAACCCTAAGTGTCAGTGTTAGAAGATATTCAATTGATGAATGGATACTACGAAGTTTTGGAGTTGTTATATTTCGATGAGGGGGAAAGAAGAAATTGTCGACTCCAACATTTTAATTTTTATTTAATAGGAAACCGACCGGTTTCGGCGATTACGCCATCCTCAGGGTGCAATCTAAGTCATATTAAGAAGAAACAAATTTCGAACGAATCATTCGTTGTCAATAATGAGTAATTCTTGGCATTTATTCTATATGTTAAATTTGTTTCTTCTTAATGTGACTTAGATTGTACCCTGAGGATGGCGTAATCGCCGAAACCGGTCGGTTTCCTATTAAATTAAAATTAAAATTTAGATCAATAAACAAGATGATGTCTACTCCAAATAAATTTAATATAATATATTTATCCAACCGGTTTCGGCCTAACTGGCCATCTTCATTCAGGGTTAAGATATTGTGACTTGTACAAGATGTTAAGGCAAGTGCTACTATTCAACTATTCGACTATCGACTATTCAACTTAAAAATTAAAATGTTGGAGTCGACAATTTCTTCTGTCCCCATCATCGAAAAATTCGAAGATATTGTTTCACTGGGAAAATCCATGGGTATGGAGGTGGATATGAGAGATGTGAAAGAACTCGTCGAGGTACAGTCTCAGGAGATGACAATCGTAGAGTTACACGATCTATATTCGCAGCAGCATACGGTGGTTCAACCAAAAATTAGTTTTGAAGAGGAGCTAGAGATGGAGGAGGTTATCTTTACAAGAGATATAAAGGAGATCTTAGGAATGTGGGGGAAAGTTGTAGAATTCATGGATAAAAATCACCCAGAAAAAGTTGCAAATTGCAGTGCATCAGACTTGCTTAACGAAACTTGCCTAATCCATTACCGCAATATTCTGAAAGGGAGGAAGAAACAAACCTCCTTCGAGAGTTTGAGGGAGAGTGATGTTTTGAGAGCTGGAACGGATTAATGGCATTTCAATTAATTTCAATGGGGAAAATTGCTTTGAGATACGAGCAATTTCACATACGAGTAAAGTCATGGAAGAATTAAGCTCGTATATCGAGGTATATCCATTAAGAAATGTCTGGAATCTACTTCTGCCACCTAGTCAATACTCGTAATGCACGCTGAATGGACCTCGGGTACTCCCCGTGCTTATCCGTTACGCGGCTTCCCGAGCCGCATACGGCTCTTTGGGCCTTTGGCTGTGGCTCTTTCACAAAATATTTTGTGCGGGCTCATAACATGGCATTCTTATAAAGCAACGATAGTATGGATAGTCAGTCGTGATCTTTCATTGGGATTTTACAACCACAGTCGCGTCTCGGAAAATCATGGCTCTTTGAAAATACTTTAATATTGTGTTTGCTTAAATTTGGCTCTTTTGGATGACGAGTTTGCCGACCACTGG
>JAOEHK010070141.1:0-18254 GCA_025447835.1 Labidoglobus nevermanni | reverse complement strand
TGCATATTTGGACCAAAAGTGGGTGCATTTTATGCGCATATTTCGTTGATATTTTGGTGCATACAATCCGAGCCCTATTTATTAGCAATTCAGCCTCAAAGATGCATTCGATTAGTCTAAGTTTAGTTAGGGCATGTGCGAGTATAGATTGTAGAATGAGAAGACGTCTAAACAAACTGAGAAATTGCAACGATGAAGACATTGTTATTGGATTTTTGGTGGCATTTGTTGCGCCTGCTGCGTTTTATAGCCCAAAGGCAGAAGCAAAGAGCAGAACTTCCTCGTATAACAGAATTACAATTACGCTTAGAAACCGGATTTCCTTAATAGTGTAACATTACATGGTATTTCTAATTGTCATTGTTTCTCTGGGTAGAACTATTGAAAATAAATGAACAAGATTCTGCAATTCAACTTTTCTGTATATTTCATTGTTGAATACCCTATTACTATGAGCAAAACCAGTGAGCGAGGAATAAAGGAACACAACAGAGTGTAAACAAAATCCCAGAAGAGATTCCAGGCAGAGATCCGAGGACAGGACGGAATCAACGACAGTCGTAGGACAGGTTTCGGGCTGAATTAAGTAACTTCGGGATATAACTGACCCATGAACTTGTTGAGACCGTGCCTAGAACTCTGAGAAGATTATACCAGGCCCCAGTAAGGGAGAAGAAGAACTTGAGAACTGGCTCGTACGTTTCTCCTGAACCACAATGGACCACAGGATTGTGAAAGGGGAGAAGAACGGAAAGACACGTGTTGTTCTCGAAAAGAAGTATTTTCCAACACTATACAAGTAGGTGGTCTACAAAGGAGCGGTTCTTTGGCGTTCTGTTTGTTCAGAATCACAAATATTCGTTGCCCTCAACACTGACTCGTGGTCAATATGAGCACGTGCATAGATTCGCAATCGAATCTTCGATATTGGAATCGCGCCTTTGTTAATTGCCCACACAATGCGCGACGTGGGGCAATCAATTAAATTGATGGCCAATAACTGCGGTCTCTGATATCGATGCTCAGACAAGAATCGCTCAACTGGCCCACAACTGCCCCCAGCTGGAGCTGGCACAATATTAAGCGCATGCATATTCATTCAATCTGGTGACCTTTCAATCGAAATATGAATGCACGTTGGCAATCAACAATACGATGTATATGAATGATCGTTTTTGGTGCCACCACATTAGAACTGGAGCAGATAAATGATATGCACATCATTTACTTATGTCATTTGATTATTCTCAATTTAGGAGAAGCCGTAATTTAAAGCTATTGGATGATGACATTGTTTTGCGCGTGTTTTCAATTCTCGTCCACCATAAATCAGTCCCAACATCCGACATCAGACAGGACATTACCGGGACTAACCGTAGAAACACTAGGCGGTAAAACCTCATAGTGTCATAGTTGGGGAGCACCATTTTTGGGAAACATCTGACCAATCCTTCCTACGGATCTCCTCCGAATATCTCTATTGAAATCTATCTCTATCTATAACTCTAATCGTTTAGGAGATTCTGTTGTATCAGAAATCAAATTAACAAACAGAACAAGTTCAGTTCTTTGTGGGGTATTCTTGTTGTTATGGAGTCAGCTCAACAGAGCAATTTTTATCTGGGATCATTCTGGTCCACGAATGACTAGGGGCAATACCTAAATGCCAAAAACATAAGCTCTAATAGTGCAATTTGGGAATTCCATTTTTAGGGTATGGCCAACCAGCTGTTACTCCTCAAATTTTGCCTCCTTATTCAAGGTTCATCCATTTCTTTTTTAATTGGTGGGATTGATCATCTTGTACAATATTCTTTTGATTGTGCTTGATCTCTCTCCATCCATCTTTACGGCTCATTTAGTTTGAGCTGGTACAGATAAACGAACTAGTCAGTCATTATTGACTGACATGACTCCGTGGTTTAAGCAGTGATTCTCGTTTAAATCAATATCGGTATTGCTTAACTTTCATCGCAATATAGCAATGTGAACAACGGAAACAGCTTACTCTAGATTACGTCCGCAAAATTGCACAAGGTTTCCTTTGTTTCACGTCTAAACACAACGGAAATTGCAAAAGCAATCATTGGCAATGAGTCAGAATGCCGCTGACTTCAGTTCCGTTGTAGATCCTCTGGATCTGATTTGATGAAGCGAAGAGAATTCAAGATTTAGACAATTTCCTACTCAATCATAGCTTCGCTATTCCTAAGTTGCAGCATATAGAACCTGGTGAAAAATAAGGAATTCAGGAAACCAATCTTGAGATCGGAAAAGGAGTATTATGTCTTCGTAATATAAATTCGGAAACCAATTGTCAACAGTCAAGTGGCTTCATTTCAATTCCAATTATTTCATGTATTTTTCATATACTTTTTCTTGTCAGGACCCAACCCAAGGCCGTAAAGATCATGAGAGTTTTCCTTGTATTTTCAAGGTGGCCCGCGAGTTCATTTGGGTTAGCCCACTCTGATCTAGATCCTTTTCTGTTCTTTTGTGCATTCATAGACATACACTGATATCTTATTACAAATGAGAAAATCTGCGATGAATCCCATATCATCAGATGGGAAATAAAATGACCCACAGGTTGCACTTCGAATCATCAGTAGTTCCTGAGAAAACCCACAAAAACAGCTCATCTTGACTCAAACAGTAGCAGAAAACATGTTATGTCAGTCTATGTTCTATCAATATATGGTCCTAGACATTTAACCACTGTACTGTGGCAGTTATGGTCACCTGGTCTCTTGGAACAAGATGAGGTACCTGCTATAGACATGCGGTTTCCATCCAATGTACTGAAAATTCTGTTCTTTACCACATACTTTTCTTATGAACACAATAAACCCTGCATGCATAATAATAATAATAAAACAATCATTTCCTCGGCTTCGTCATTCTAGACCTCCTTGCTGCTGTAACCATTAGTCCAGGATTAATGCTACAACAGCCTTGTCCGCACTATGCGACGTTATCCCGTCAGCTATGTTACTAATGCGCTATTTCCAGCGTTCAGAACGTTAAATAATGATTGGGAGACCTCCTGCAATCTTCAGCTTTATTTGTCCTTCTATAGCTACGCTGAATAGTGGTAAGTGTGACAAGTGGAGATCAGCAGAGCGTGGAATGAGCACGATCGCCAGCATCATTAAAGCTCTCGCAGTGAAATCACAATTGCAGGCAAATATCCAGCTGAATTGAGTTTCAGTGCGAGCAGGAGTCGCTTAAACGATGGTCAATTAATAACAATCGTGCAGTTCGCAACAACACGCGCTTCTGCGATGGCGACGAGGGCGCCTTCAGTGGCACCGCTGATTAATGCTCTAATGGCGTCGTCTTCGGCGGCAACAGGCTAATGCTACGCTCAGGTGCGCAGCGCATTGCTTAACGCCGCCATTAAATTATAGCAAAAACGCAAAAGAGCAAGAATGCGGTCGGAGCGAGGTGAATATACCTCGGCATAGATGGCGCAAACTCGTTTCAGGCGATCAACTGGCGTGCAATCTGAGGATGGAATCGTCAATGTCAGCATGCATAATGCAGCGTTTCAACTTGATGCCGCTGCATTACTTTCACTCGCCGGGGTGCGCTCAGAAATGGGTGGACATTCCTACCCTGATCGTCTCAAATATCGTGGTGCCCCAAATCGAAACCATTTTAGCACCCAGATGCAAAAACAGTCAATGACCTGATCGGAACTCGGCAATGAGGTGATCGCAATTCCAGTATTGAGGAAAAGAAATGAAAGTTAAAAAATTGCTAAATACGCCCTATACGCCGTGCCGGATCTAGGATTTTAGCGCCCCGATGCGGAGCAGTAATCGACGCCCCTTAAATAAGATCATTTCGGATACAATTAGTTTAAAATATGTCTGGTTTCCAAGATACAGATGCAGCGAGGTCTTATAGCGCCCCTATATAGAAGCATCCCGATACAACGCATCGATTGCTTCCACTTGGAGCCGGCCTTGGTTGCAAGCATGCTTTCGTCGGGCCGGAACCAACTATTGGTATCCCCCCGAGATAGGAAAGAGATTTCTGAAGCCCTTAATGTCAGCAGAAACAGAGGAGGAATGGGAACGAGCACCGGGAATGCATCACTCCAAGATATTCCTGGGGAAGAAACCATCGAGCGCCTCCAGAGGACTGAGGGAACTTGTAGGGATCACTATGGGTCACTGCGGGCTCAACAAGCACCTAGCTAGAGTAGGTTTTCGCGAAGACCCACTATGCAGGTACTCCTTAGAAGAGGATGAAACTCTTCAGCACATAGTGGGCGAATGCATTGCACTAAGGGTGCAACGGAAGGCAACCTTAGGGTAGGATGCATTGACCCACGCTGAGATGGGAAAACTGCCCTGGGACGAGCTCATGCACTTATTTGAAGACATGAGACAACTAGGGGAATAGTAGTGGGATAGCACAAAAGGACCGAAAGGACCGAGGTGCGGGGAACCGGAGGGTAGACCGATCCCGACGTAACAAAAAAAAGCATGCTTTTCTTCCCATCTTCCATCCACAATGTTAAACAGATACAGAAACATTTCAGAACTGAATCTTCTAGAAAAGCAGTAGCGTATCTGATGGTGGGTGAGGGGTAGCATGCGAAATATCGAGATCTACTAAGTCACTTGTAACTTGACAATAGCCAATCCATCTTCTTCTTCTGGCGTTTCTTATATTGGTAAGTCGAATTTTAACATTATTATTTTGAGCAGTCATTCCTAAAGTGGGCGATACCACCCCTTGGTTGGGGTGTCTATGCCGCTACAAATGTAACATCTGCAAATGGCGCAACAGACAAGCCCGGGGAATTCCAGAGGCAGTGGCAGCGAACCAATGGGTATTTCCCGTATATGTCCCACGAATTAATTATGTATTTTCAAAAGTCGTTCGCGAGTTCATTTACGTTGGCATTCCCTGGTCTAAATGTAAATGGCCAGGGGGCAATAAGTAATATTTTTTCTGAAAAGGGAGCGGTATGCCGAAAAAGTTTGGGAACCACTGATTTTGAGGTTAATTCTTGGCGTCGAGAGGGATTTTTCCCGCTGTCTTTCCGCGGAAAGGCGTATCAGTGTTTCTTCTAATCTTCCATCCGCAATAAATACAATGTGAAAGTGATACAGAAATATTTGAGAAGTGCATCTTCCTGAAATGCTATTTTACTAGCGATTCTTAAGTGGGTAAGTTGTATTTTACGAATATAAGACACTTATAAAGAACACTTGTGGTAGGCCGTGTGTGATCACACAGAAGGCCTCTATAACTGAGCCCATTTGTTATCCTCCCTAATTATAACTGCTCCAACAATCTAAATGTGCATGAATAGGCCAGGTGGCAGTAAGTCATTTTTTTCTGCAAATGGGGTGGTTTGCCAAAAAAGTTTGGGAACCACTAAATTTGAGGTTAATTCTTGGCGCCGAGAGGGATTTTTCCCGCGGAAAGGCGTATCAGTATGTCTTCCAATCTTCCATCCACAATAAGTGAAAAGTTAAGGAGATACAGAATGATTTCAGAAGTGCATCTTCCTGAAATGCTGTTCTACCGGCGATTCTTAAGTGGGTAAGTTGTATTTTACGAATTTAAGACATTTATAAAATATACTCTTTGAGGTAGGCCGTGAACACACAGAAGGCCTCTATAATTGAGCCCATTTGTTATCCTCCCTTATTATAACTCCTCCAACAATCTAAATGTACATGAATAGGCCAGGTGGCAGTAAGTCAGCTTTTTTTCTGCAAATGGGGTGGTTTGCCAAAAAAAGTTTGGGAACCACTGATTTTAAGGTTAATCCTTGGCGTCGAGAGGGATTTTTCCCGCTTTCTTTCCGCGGAAAGGCGTCTTAGTGTTTCTTCCAATCTTCCATCCGCAATAAATACAATGTGACAGTGATACAGAATTATTTCAGAAGTGCATCTTCCAGAAAAGCTATTCTAATGGCAATTCTTACGTTGGTAAGTCATATTTTATGAATCTAAGACATTTATAAAATACACTCTTTGAGGTAGGCTGTGAACTCACAGAAGGCCTCTATACCTGAGCCCATTTGTTATCCTCCCTAATTATAACTCCTCAAACAATCTAAATGTACATAAATAGGCCAGGTGGCAGTAAGTAATATTTTTTCTGCAAATGGGGTGGTTTGCAAAAAAGGTTTGGGAACCACTGATTTTGAGGTTAATTCTTGGCGCCGAGAGGGATTATTCCCGCGTAAAGGCGTATCAGTATGTCTTCCAATCTTCCATCCACAATAAGTGAAAAGTGAAGGAGATACAGAATGATTTCAGAAGTGCATCTTCCTGAAATGCTATTCTACTGGCGATTCTTAAGTGGGTAAGTTGTATTTTACGAATTTAAGACATTTATAAAATACACTCTTTGAGATAGGCCGTGAACACACAGAAGGCCTCTATAATTGAGCCCATTTGTTATCCTCCCTAATTATAACTCCTCAAACAATCTAAATGTACATAAATAGGCCAGGTGGCAGTAAGTAATATTTTTTCTGCAAATGGGGTGGTTTGCAAAAAAGGTTTGGGAACCACTGATTTTGAGGTTAATTCTTGGCGCCGAGAGGGATTATTCCCGCGTAAAGGCGTATCAGTATGTCTTCCAATCTTCCATCCACAATAAGTGAAAAGTGAAGGAGATACAGAATGATTTCAGAAGTGCATCTTCCTGAAATGCTATTCTACTGGCGATTCTTAAGTGGGTAAGTTGTATTTTACGAATTTAAGACATTTATAAAATACACTCTTTGAGATAGGCCGTGAACACACAGAAGGCCTCTATAATTGAGCCCATTTGTTATCCTCCCTAATTATAACTCCTCCAGCAAAATGAAGAGGCGAGCAAGCTCCAGAATCTTGCACAGAGGGTAGTTACCCACCTAATTTACCTTGAGTTCCACAATGAAACAATTAATGCTTTTTGCATCAGTGCTCGGACTATGGGAAAAACAGCGTTACTATAATAGCATTACATATGGCCTAACAACCCCTGCCTGCCGGCAATCAACAGCTGGCAATTATTTTTCAACTTAACATACTGACAGCGTCAGCTAAGCTGGTAAACCGGATGTGGCTGCATCGCACCCTCTCTTGTAATGCATATGTGCATCAATGCATCCACTTCTACCCACCTTTTTGCCGCAATTATTCACTTCACATATGGAAGTGTGTTGCGGGCAACTTCCCCTTGCACCTGGGGACCGAAGCTACATTACTTAATCCTTAGATATGCATACAAATCGGAATATTTCGACAGGTTTACATATTGCAATAGTTCACACATTTATCAACACAATTTCATATTCAATTGATTGTTACAAAGTAGCGATAACACAACCAATCAGCTAAGCATGTGTTGCACTCGCTTGAGCGGCAACTGGAAGTGCAGTAAGTGCATGTACAATTCTTAGAAGCCGCCAAGGCCACTCTCGATGCAATTATGACGTAATCACAGCAATCAACCTGAAGTTGCAGCTTTTGCTGCGCGATCCACTCACTTGCAAGTGGGCATTGTGTTCAAACATACTCTTTCGGTTCATTGTCCGATTACCATTTCTTACGATTTATCGACAAACCTCACCATGCGACTTTCATATTTCGTGACTAAACGCTTGCCTAACTCGAAGGGGCGTCTCCCACCACTCTGAGATTTGAATCATCAGCTAAGCGAAAGATTAATTAGCGGCGCAGGGTAATTAAACGTGTTTCACGCCACGCGTTTACCTTGCGCGCTCGGAGAGATGACGAGTGCCAGTAAACAGAGAAACGAAAGAGATATGTTGCACAGCTGCCGAACACTCATCATTGCATCCATCGGCACTCGATACGTATCCATCTTGTCCAGCGATTACTTCTTCATCGCGCTGCGGCTCTCAGGTACACATCAGGATCGCAGAGTCTCTCCGCACACATCGCGAGCGCATTTGTTCTTCTCGCAATCCCTTCGCTCACGTGCTATCACATCGCGAACGATTCGAACCCGGGCGGCTCGCCCCCCCGCCTCGAATTCCGGCAATTCGCGAAAGCCACCTGTGGATGAAATGCACCGTTAACCGTTACGATTCGTTGTCCTCGCAATGCGTCCACGACCATCGTTTCGCTGCACACACGCTCTGCGAACTTACTTGCCGGATTTCACATTGTGCGCGCTTCGTCTGCAGAATGCCGGCTGGACGAACGCAAATTCCGGCTGGAAATCACGCGCACGTCGAGTCCGAGAGAACGCGCTGCGCGGCCCTTTTCATTTGCTTGCACGCGACAGGCGGGCGAGACTTGCGGCGAGAGAATTCGAAGCCGTGCTAGTTCTGCAACTAACTGGAAAACTTTGACGGTGTGCGCAGTCCACGCATTCCACACAGTCGTCTATATATAGGGCAGTTACGCCATCTGTGGTCAAGCCACGGATAGCTCTCTTCTTCTCGCCCAAGAGTTGCTCCGGTAGATGGAGCAAGCTTGTACATTTGAAAAATGTGATCAGTTTTGTGGCAAAATCACATCACAACTTATCTCTGCTGTAATTTAGCCTCCAGTTCCAATTTGTTACTTCTATATATCGCAGTGAACTACCAGCCAGGGTCTGTAGTGTTCTTTTCTGGAATATAGGATCTTGAAATCCAGGGTAGCAGAGATATCGCGGCTGTTACCGCTTCGATTTGAACTTGTCTATGATGATATATCTCCGACTATCACATTCGGGGAGAAGCCCGAACACGTCCACGTAGATGTGCCGGAACTGGTCGTTAGGGGTTGTGGCTGGTGGCGGGCTCTTTTTGACAGGCTTACACCAGTTGGCAATGTCCTCCCTTCTGCCAGTCCCAACGAATCGGTGTGCGATAAGCCGTTCTGCAAATATGCCCATCCTGTGGCTTTCGGGAACAACTGGCCTTAATTTACTTCTGGAATGTACGGCTGGAGGCAATGCTATCCACGATCGACCCACTAAACCCCAGCTTTATGCTATGCCGGTTCTCTGGCTATATGCTATCCTAGTTGCTAAGCCTTACGCGGTAGAGACGCAGAAAATCATATAGAATATAGGATTCACCAATCCAGAAATAAATTAGCGAGAATTTGTAAGAATTAGCTTTATCCTATTTACTTTCCTAGGTGTAAAACTAGGCAGTTTTTATTTATTGTAGAGAATTGGATTCAGCCATTGAAAAACTTTAAACTCTTGTAGAATTTGTTTCAGAAGCAGTTTAAGTTAACAATGCGAAATTCAAACTGCGCACTATGAATCCATTTCTCCATATCAAATAATCACTACTTTCTCAGCAACTCTGAATGTTTCCATTCTTTGAATACACTGAAATGAGAATGGTACTAAAGCTAATAATATTTGCAAATACTGATTGATCACTTCTGTATTGATTATACTGCTTTTATTATTCAATTCGCTGCTTTCGAATAGAGTCGTTGATTTTACAGGTTAGTTTAGCCTCACCACGCTTTCTGTTTAAGACTTCATAGTTTATCATGGGTTTTGATATTTCCAGCAAACATTTTTGTTATTTCGAGCACAGTCGCATAAACTAGTAGTGACTGTGACTGCTGTCTGATCGCAGTTGACTCTTATGGGAAACGAGCCGACAACAGCGCCAACAAAAAACAGCAGCAAAGCCAAATGTTTTACGCTCTACGAAAAGCGAGCCAAAATAGCAATTTTTCACGGAATACCGAGAGGTTCGGTCAGTTTTGAGTTCCGTCGGAGTAGTCGAGTTTTAGAGTAATCGACCATATATGGAAGACATTCATGAACATTGGTGGATTCGATGCCGCGAGATTCCTGCTCTAGCTGAACAAGATCACACAGAAATTGCTTTAGAACGAGTACTTCAGCATCTGAGCACAGAATTTCCATCCTGGGCAGCTCAACGGCAAATGGCTTCTATACAAACACAACTGGTTGATTCATCAACATCAATGTCGTCAACTGTATTGGACCCAATTGTACAGAAAACGCGTCGGCGACCTAGAGGAAGTTGTAACAAGTCTTCGACTCTTCGTGATCCTTCAGGTTTTGAACATGTTGAGGCAAATTTAAATCTAGAGGCGGAATATCGTCGCACCGACACAAAGGAACGGAAGACGTACATTGTACCATTTGCGGTCAGTCGGGACATAATGGCCGAAGACACAAGAATGACAATAATGATTACCAATAGGCGATCGTCGCGAAAATATACAAAATGTAAAATCTGTGTGGTTGTTTATTTCTGACGGTGTTACCGGTTCGTTTCCCATAATAGTCAACTGCCATCTGACAGCAGTCACGGTCACTACTAGTTTATGTGACTGCGGTGGAAATAACAAAAATGTGTCCTGGAAATATCAAAACCCTTTATCATTTTCCTGCAGTTAATCAAGAATTTTATTCAATCAATAGCTTTATTTATCGAAATCGTTTTTCTGTAGAGTTTTCATTGGATTAGAGTATTTTAATTGCTAGAAATCATCGTCTGTTACTAAAGTCTTGTATTAATCAATCAAGACTTCGTAATTTTTTTCTTCTTTTTCTTGCTTTTAATAGCTGAAGTATCTTCAACGGCAGCTTCGTCAGTTTTAGTTGATTTTCGTTTCTTGTTATCAGCGAGTTGTTGTACATCCAGATTTTCCTTATTATAAAACTCATTGACTTCTCCTTCTTGCAATGGTTCAAAAACAGCAACAAAAAATCCGATGGTTAAATCATGCTCGGGTCTTGAATAAATGCAGTGCGGTCCAACCGGATATTTCTCATCGCCGAAGTTGTGCCATGATTGAACCAAAGTCTTAGCAGGGACCAATTTAAAATGCTGATTATTACTAATCACATCTTGCACAACTGCTTCATTTTCTTCTGGATACAGCGAGCAAGTAGAATATACAATTCGTTTAACTTTCTTAAATCGCCGCATTGCATGTTTCAAAGCGAGAATTTGAAATCCGGATAATTTCTTGATTCTTTCCTTTGTTGTCACTTTATTCTTAGTATTATCCATTTCCATTCTATCAATTAATCCTAAAACGTTTCTATTATTATTCTTCGTACTGCTATTACAAAAATCGTAAAAACTCTCACCAAATATCGAAACAAAACTGAAATTTCAAGTTAAACAATCTATACATACCTGAGCCAGAACAAGATGGGTCCAATAATATGTACTGAACATTAGGAAGACTTTTCCCATCTACACTAAGAACATCTTTCAAAATAGGTTGAACGCAAGTTACGCCAGCAGACTCAACAATCGAACGCAGTGTCTCAATTCGTTGAGGATGCTTATCGACTGCAAATATTTTCCCTTTATTATTGAGCATAGCCGCAATTTGGGTAGTTTTCATTCCGGGAGCAGCGCACATGTCCAGGACTGTGCTGCCAGGTTCGGGATTCAGCAGTGCCACCGCTAAACAACTGGCCTAGAGCACAAAAAGCAGATATGCTCAGTAATTGTTGAAAATATCTCCGCAAAACTGCTGCTGACCTTATCTTGTAACAGGATTTGGCCGCATTTATAGGCAACATGTCGATAGAATTCAGTTTTCGGTGGGAAAATCAACAACTCCTTCACGTTGATGTCAATCATGAATTCTTCTTCAGTAAGTGCGTTAACATTGCTTAAAAATTCAGTATAATCCTCGGTTGCGCAATCTTTCAATGTCCAACCCTCGTCGCGGAATCCATCCAGAGCCTCATTCATTTGCAACTTTAAGGTGTTTACTCGAACAAATCGAGGATTGCACACTAAAAATATGCGAAAATTGCATTAGTTTATTGCGAATACAAACATTGATACAATATCAATCAAGCTCGCGATATGCTTATTACTACATATGACCGAATCTTGAATATTTTAGCATATTTTCGCATATCCTTGGATATGGCACATTACAATATAATTCGACGTTTTTGCCGCCCCTTGGGACGGTCAACCCAAGTTAGCTCGCGGGTCACTTTGAAAATACATCGTGACCCTGACAAGCACGAGAATATCAGGAAAACCGAGAGGTCAATAGAAAATAGACTCTACGGACACCTTTCGCCCCGAATACCGCGACCTAAAAGGCCTATTGTACTGTGACCCTCTAATTTCGATTCCAAGTGACTCCTGTAGAATTTCCCGAAGGAAATTCAATATCTGCCTTGGAGGCATTGCCGTTATGTCATCGCAGAGTTGAGATTACGTCACCGCCGAGTTGCGATTACGTCATCGCCGTTTTATTTCCCTTGCTATATTTCTTACTGTATTCTCTTAATAGGCCTCAGGTAGGGAAGGGGCCCAATATGGGGATAGCGTCTGCCTCTCTAGCAATCCTTACTTATTACGTTATTAAATCGGAATATTTCAGTATATTTGTAGGATTCAAATGACATTGAAAACGTGAACTTATTCGTATTTCTTGTTTCCGTTGGTATCTTCATCTTCCTGCAGTGGATGAATCTCCTTGCCATCTTCATCATACTCCTGTTCATGATAAGCGTAGTACACATAAGCAATGATAACTAAATTTACTGTTACTACAGCCGCCAAAACCGATGCGAGTGTGTTTGCATAGTTGTCAATGTGATAATACTTTTTCAGCAAATACTGCGTACCGAAGAATGCCAGAAATGGTATTGTAAACATTAAAGTACTGTAGAATAGGAGAATGAGCAATGCTTTTCCAGCCTGCTTTGTATGTGGTGGAATGTCTTTCGGAAACTCCATTCTGAAATGAAATGAGCATCATTATTACCTTTGCTATGCGAAGGTGTTTCTTTAGCATTTGTTGTGTTTGTGTCTGAACAATGAGCTCGAAAGATCTGGTGATAAGAGAGGACTGTTTGAACAGGACGACATTCGGATGAAAGGTGCTTTTTGCCCCAGAGAAGCTCCGCTATGAGCACCCTAGCTACATGGACATGAATTCCGGATTCCTTCTTAAGAAATTTCGATTTTCGCAGAATATAGTCAATGTTTGCATCATTTTGCAAGGTAGTTGCAACAATTGCATATATTGCCTTTTTGTTCTAGAAACAATTGAATGTGCATGTGATTACAGGTAACCTTAAATCAACCAAATTTACACTTACAGGATGCTTTGCCTTGTAGATAATGTCTTTCAAGCTTGCACCCTCCTTAACGTCTTTATAGAGATTAGCTGATATTCTGTATAATCGCGGCAGTCTTATTACATGCTCCTTCATTTTAGTTACCTTTTGTTCCCCTTTACTAAACATCAAACTCTTTCGCTACGCTGTACATTAAGACCTCGTTTAGCAGCGTTTCACTTTAACGCTCTTTTATTCGTGCATCGTGGGGGAATTAACCACAAAATAAGTCCTGGAATAAGTTTTTATTAAAAAAGAGACATTAGAAAATACAGTTTCTTCGATTCATTAATTTTGTATCCGATGTTCCCCTAACCCCATGATTTACCTGTTGAAATGACCTTTCATAAGAAAATTCGCAATAAGATGAGACGCATGGGCCAAAAATCTAGACATGGAATTATATAAGACCAAGGGACGACGCCTATCTATCCCGATACTATCCATTAACAGACGAGGTGCTGAATTGCAGAAAAGTAGTATTTAAAGCATAGAACTGGAACATTAGCCAGAGTCTGTATCCGGCAAGCTCTCCAACCACTACGCGTAACCGGTAATTGCAAACATAAGAAGTTGTAGTTGTGCGGTTAACCACAGAAGACCCTACCTAGGCCCTACTATTTTTAGGCACATTGTAAAACCTTGAACATCCACTTTGTTTGGAAGGGAAGTTAGGATTGGATTTTTGGAATGGGATTGGGAATGAAATAGAGATGGAATCCGTTGCTGGGCTTAGTAATACAAAATATATTTATTTGCTAGTAAGTAACAATTTATAATTCATATAATGTGGAATTCAATTTCCGCGAAAATTTCCATCCGCAGCCTCCAATCATATCCCAATGCATCATTGGCACAATTTTGTGCAGGAAGAGGCGATCCAAGGCGATGCTTTCGTTGCTAGCGCACTTGAAAAGATGTATTGGTGTTCGCTTTGGTTTGAATAATTTCTGAATTCGCTTTGCCTCATAGCGACTCATTGTGCATATCAAATAGAAAAACATCAGCTTGGGACTCTCGGCCACGAAGCTGGAAAGAGATTTGATATTCTGGTCGCATTCCTTCAGATGTAGCAAAATACGCTTAAGTTTCGGCTGAACATGCCGAAATTCGTGGCAAAATCGGTCCATATTGAAAACTTTCGGCACGCCCACAAAATAGCTGTAACAGAAACAGTCGAAATATCAAAGTATTGGCAAATTCTCACCCTTAGAATTCATGTCAAAATGCGAAATTGTGATTTAAAAACTGTATTAATTGTGCTTACGTTAAATCTTCCAAGTTTCCGGCGTGTTCCATATGTCCAAATTGGAAATTCGTTGCCAAATCACTCAAACTTAACTTTTTCAGAAACGGGCATTGCTCAAAGATCTGCAACCATTGATAAACGACACGATCGCGTGAAGAAATAAAGTATTACGATGTTACCGTTTTAAGAAACTCATTTCCTTGGAAAGTAATGTCCACGTGCATAGAAGTTATGTGCTGGCAATTCTTTAAGCAATGCAAATCGCCCAGTTTGCGCCACTTTGAGTTTCTCAAAGAGTATGAGCTGTGGGCACAAATTGTTAATTATGATTTCCCATAAAGCTCTCCAATTCTGCAAAACCTGCTCCTACCTGTATCTTATGTACAACGTGCCTTTGCAGTGGGTAAAGGCTAATATATCACCTGTTTCTAAAACATAAAGCGAAATCATTAGGAAATTCAATTTCTACATATGTAAACTTTCTATATAAACGCGTAAAGCTCTCACGCAATATTTCCTCATGGAACATTGTAATTGCTGTGTCAGCATTGTCCTCTGCAATTTTGAAGTATCTGAGGTCCCAATCTGCGAATGGCGTCTCGAGATCTTCGTGGAACTGATTCTTGCACTGCACGGACTAAATTTCAAATGAAATGTTAGTAATTAGTACAGATAGCCCTCCTACAACACAACATCCTCCAACACGATATCTCCCTAACATGATAAGAAAACTACAAAACCTGTTAAATGCGTGTTAGATATGGATCTATTCAGTTGAAACAGAAAAACGTATTAGAACTTGCTAAATCAATCGCAGGCTAAGATTTTGTGGATATGGCTATTGAGGACCTCAAGATTTATTAGGGGAAGAAGTTAACGATGCAGAAATTGCACCCGAAGCTGTAAATCAAAGGGGCTCCAAGGATACTAGCATTGATGAAGAAGAAGTTTGTGCAGGCAATGTATTAACTTTAAGAAAATTTCAAAAACCCCACTCAAAGAAGCCAAAATCCAAAAAGAAGCTGTATAATTTGGAGCTGGTAAAAACCAGCAAGGAGAGTCCATCCGCCTGTATGTTCTTGTTTTACGCCTAAAATACACATAATTCGATCGACGTGATTAATTGGGCATGTTCTGTGAACTTCTTTGATAATGTGGATGATAAGACAAATTGGAAAAACCTCATGGTTCGAAAGACATAGCGAAAAAACCAATTCATCATATATATTGGTTCAATTGGTTTCAGCTGGAATTCGAACATGTTTCCTGATACAATCAATTGTTTTTTTTTCCTGCCTACTAGTTTATCTAATATTCCAAGTGGAAATGAGTGATACTGTACTGACTTACCTTCATTTGCAACTTATCGCCGTTACGTTCAATGTATTGGACGTAAATTCGTCCTTCACGAAAGAGAAGATAGGTATAGTCCATACACATCATAACTGTAATTTTCTTTATCTGAAAAGCAATTAGTATAAGTTGGCGATCGAATTGCGCACAATTTGAACGCATACCTTAGGCAAATGGAGGTACCAGTTGAAGTCCACGCTTCGTCTTACAAGCACAGAAGTTCCCAGTAGATTCAAACGTTCCAAATTGGACAACTTCATAATACTGTTTCTCAATGAATACTGCGGTATCCAGTAAATGCCTGTCAAATCTAGATCTTTAATGAATGTCCGATGATTGCGCAACACCGGGGATAGCAAATGTTGCTGGAATCTATAATCCATGGCTAAGGAGATACGACTATACATCAATTGAGTAAGATGTGCCTTCTAACAGAAACAGTTACCTCCAAACACTACTTTTCACTTCTGATTCGTCACTCGCAAATGCCATAATCGCGTTGTATTTGTCCACTCCATCAAGATAGCGTAAAATATTCTCAACAACAATAATCGGCAAACTAATCGCCATGCTTTAATATGCGATTCAAAATTTGAAATTTTGAAACTGAATCTGAGGTTAGATGTA
Source organism: Labidoglobus nevermanni (assembly GCA_025447835.1). Taxonomy (NCBI): domain Eukaryota; kingdom Metazoa; phylum Arthropoda; class Insecta; order Coleoptera; family Staphylinidae; genus Labidoglobus; species Labidoglobus nevermanni. Next base: position 1,942 of record JAOEHK010070141.1, on the reverse strand, counting down.
AATTAGATCTAATAACGGGTTAACTCGTACAATGTAACTGAATTCAGATTCCCGAGAGCATAATTTGCTCTATTATTATTATTATTATAGAGGCCTGCAACTAATAATACCAAATTTCGTTAAATTTTGTTCAGATAACACTTTGTCGCATTGGCAAGAATGCATGTAACAATATGATATCTACCTATCTACTCTTTTCACTTCAACTTTGATATTCGGAATGAATAATTTTCGAAAAATTGCACCGATTGCAACTGAGCTCTGATGCGATTGTGCGAAACGGTTTTGAGGTTAGACTCAACATGGTGGAATGTAGGGAATTTTCACAACGATGCCAAATATGTTCTAAACAAGTGAATTTGAATTTATAATTTATTCCTTATTTTTGCTAAATTTAAAGCTGTAAAGGCTGGGTATAACATTGCATCACTTCCTTTATGTTATTGCAATTTGAAATTAGAAGTAAAAGGCTTCCCCAAGGTGTCATTTCCTTAAAATTAATTTAATTACTTATTTACTTATTTATTCACAGTAAGCCTTGGCAAATATTGGATCAATCGGTCCTAGAGCTCTATGAAATCGCTTGTGTTATAGTTAAAACAAATGAAAACTTGTCTTTTGACAACATTAAGTCAACCAAGGCGGCTATTTAAGTTTTTATCTGTTATATATATATTTTCATATATTTATATTACCAGAGAGTATATTTAGCAGAGTGACACTAAATAGAATTAAATAGTTTAGGAATTAAACAAAAATGGATAAGAATTTAGGTAAAGGAAGATATTGCTTATATATATATATGAAGCAACATTCTTTTACACCACTAAATCAAGAATAGAATAAAAAATTAACAAAATGTTTAGATCATCAGACATATTATAAGATAAATAAGAAATAATTTAATTTCAAATTAAAGTTGACAATGCCATCTTGCAAAAGCGACACCTTGCGGACCTCAACGTAATTACACTCCTTTTCTTAGCGTATCGATGAAGTGAATGCATATTTGCGAAGCACGTTACACATCTGAGGTAATCATTGTAATAAGTATTCATCCCTTAAGTGATAGTTGCAACGGTGACAGATAATCCATTTTGGATTATGTTAGTCATCATATTTTTTGCAGGATTTGTGTAACTTGGCTGCAAATATTGAACATGCAACCCATAACCTCAAAACATTATTGTGCTGTTTTACTTTTGATAGCAATATTTTTGCTATAAATCGTATAGTGACTACTAGAATACTTTTGCTTACAGCAATGGTACGTGTGAATGTGTTAAGTGACGCCCTCAAGTCCATAAACAATGCCGAAAAACGAGGTAAGAGGCAGGTGCTTATCCGGCCCTGTTCTAAAGTCATTGTCAAGTTCTTAACTGTAATGATGAAACATGGATACATCGGAGAATTTGAGATTGTTGATAATCATCGCTCAGGCAAGATTGTTGTGAATCTTACTGGCAGATTAAACAAATGTGGCGTTATTTCACCTCGTTTCGATGTGCCGATCAGACACATCGAAAAGTGGACGAACAATTTACTGCCTTCTCGTCAGTTTGGGTACGAATTTCACTTGCGCATTTTCTAAACATTATTTTCAACTATTACGATCATATCTAGGTATGTTGTTCTAACAACTAGTGGTGGAATTATGGATCACGAGGAAGCCAGAAGGAAACATCTGGGAGGAAAAATCCTTGGGTTTTTCTTCTAATGTTTATTTAAATAATAAAAGTACCATAAGCCCATAAACATTATTTCTTTGCTTTCCCCCGCTTCGTTGATTATTCCTAATCTAGAATACATTTCCTTTTGTTCCTGCAAAGCTAATTCCCATTTCTACATTTGCTACTAATTTGAATAATTACAAATTAATAGCGTTCTATTTATTGATAAAACTCATGTACGGTAGATGGCGCTATACGTTATCTGTATATAT
>JAOEHK010070131.1:0-18257 GCA_025447835.1 Labidoglobus nevermanni | reverse complement strand
CAATCCATTGTTATTGTATCCTTTTATCACATATCTATGCTATCTTTTAATATTCAACAGATTTTCAAAGAAAAATCAGGCAACACTGTAAAATGTTCTGGAACGTCAGTATTGCGCGAAGGGCGCACAATTTCATGGCGGGCGCAGTGGCGCCCGCGGGCGCCGCGTTGCCGACCTCTGGTCTAGAAAACTAAAAACATATAATAATTATACTGGGTGTTATATGAAACTGCTAAAATTAGCTATATAATTACCATATTAGGTTCTGCTGTGATAGCCGGTTTTTCTGCAACACGCGATTTTCTCTTAAACAACCAATTAGCTGATTAAATTACTTGTCCAATGACCTATAATAGGTCCTCCTATAGTTAGCACTTCGCCTGACAATTGCAGTTTAATCGCGGCACCTGTGTTCTCGAATATCTCTAAAACTAAATGATTAAACACGCATGAATTCATTATCACTAGTTGGCCAATTAAATTATCTCTCATTTGACATTTAACTATTGTAAATTTTGATCGATTACAATCAAGAACGCCATGATGTTCCTTTTTTTAAATTTATTAGTTTAAGACCGAAAATGCCACGGATCGCAACTGATGGTTGGTTGGTTGGTTGGTTGGTAACATTAAGGAAATAATGTTGTTTCTTTTAATCAATTAATAACCGATTTAATTATCTTTGTTGATATAACAGTAGAGAATCGCAATCTTCGCAAATTGTGATATTGCTGAGTCTGAATTTTCAGTGTTTTCCTCTTTTCGTAAAATTTATTGCCCAGAGATAATGATCATCAATTTTGCGTAAACTGCGCATTATAGAAACTCCCAAATGGAAAATCTAATGGTTTCGCGTTGAATTGCCTGGAAACAGTTGCGCTGCACATGCTGCAATGTTGCAGACGCGTTACAATTGTTTATCCATGGAAAAATGTTCAAATTAACATTTGCTTCATGCAACAATTGGATGATGGGATTACGGGTAGTATATTTGTGGTGATGAATAAATTGAAGAGCTCTAAGGTGCATGCCAAAACGGCTACTACAATGATCCTGTATTTTCATGATTTCCACTTAATTGCTATTATGGAAACTGTCGAAAATCTTATCTAAAACTGAGAATTTTGCTTAATCTGAAAGTAGTAATATAGTAGATATAGTTATTAATAGTCATTTTCGTTTCGTAAATATGATATTTATAATTAGAAGTAAGTTTTTTATATTTATTTTGGAAAATTTCAAACAAATCCCAAACGCTAAATTACTGCCATCTCTAGTCGAATGGCCGTAACTCGAAATTATCGAAGTAGAATACTGCTTACTCTTAACCTCAACAAGAGCGAAATATAAGTGAATATTTTATAAATTGGATTGCAAGAATAACTAAGCAATTTATTTACCAGCATGGATGATCTTAAAGGAACACCAGAAAGCGATTTCAGTATAGAATGCTTTCAAAACTACACTGCTCCTGAGGTATTCATTCAAGGTCTAGCAGGAATTGTCAATCAACAGGATGTGGAAACAATGATAAGGGCACAGAAACAAATGTAAGTATAAGTTATTTAGTTAAGGATATGGACTCCGGGCCATAGAGTTATCAAGGGCAACATGGAACGGGACTGTCTGGTAACAGGCATCCGTTACCCTTATATCTGGGCCCTTTCCTACCTACGACCTATCGCGGCTCCCCTCCACATGCTCAGCAAGTGGACAAGCCCCCTAATCCCAAATTTCACAAATGATAATAGAAGGGATACTGTCTAGAGAGGAGATCCGTGACCTTAGTGCTCTAGGCTCGTGGGCTAACTGCGTTACTGCTCGGCTACCGAGCGCTTTTTAACATCCGAAAGCGCAAATGGAAGAGGAACAACTTGGTGTCCTTGAACATAACGGCAATGCCTCTAAGGGATCTATTAAGTTACCTTCAGTAAATTCAGCAGGAGTCACTTAGATTTTAAATTAGAGGGTCACAGCACAATAGGCCTTTCAGGGCGCATTGCTCGGGGCACAGGCCCCGCTATTAATTCAGGCAAACTTGAGTTAGTAGAATGCAATTGCAATTGCGACCACAGTAGGACAAATATTAGATACTAGTGGAGTACCCAGCGTTGCTTGGGTTTTACTACTATTTGCCCATCTACCCGTCCTTCTGTTCTGCCTGTCCACCTGTTAGCAATCGGTTTGCAGTGTCGTGTACCGCTACCTCACCCTACTTGATATGGCATGGAGAATTCATTCACGTGCACATTCGTTCGGTAAACAATCGTTGCTTGGCAACGGACGACGACGCATGCGCAGTAGACAGCATTCGAGCGGTATTGGCGTGCCGTTTGTCGTGAAAAGTGATGGTTTTTTCGCTATAACTTTCGAACCATGAGTTTCCTTGAATTTTCCTTCGCGTTAGTGGTGTCCCAGAAGTACACGGAACATGCTCCATATCTCATTTCCATCGAATTGTTTGTATTTTAGGAACAAATCGAGAACACACACATACATTCATTTTTATATATAGAGATTGGTCAATATTAATTTTTAACTGTTTGGATGATTAGTTTTAATCCCAGAAGAATAATAAAATAATGTATGCCTTAGGTTGCAGCGATTTGAGAAAACGAACGAAATGTTGACAAACTGTAATGCACTGAGTGCATCGAGATTGAAGACTGTTACATCCGAATTTAAGAAGCATACTCAACAGTTCGTGGAGATGAAGAAAGATCTCGACTACATATTTAAGAAAATACGGACAATTAAGACGAAGTTGGCACATCAGCATCCGACACATTTTCAAGAAGCACTCCGAAACAGTTTAGCGGAAGAGTGCGAAGAAGCTGCCACATGTTCTACCTTACCGGAGAAGCAACATTCAAGTCCGAAGATTGAAAGAAAAGTTCCTGATGCAACGAGAGATCTTAGTTGAACACTGTTTCTCTATGTGCGCTATTAATTTTTAAGATTTTATCAACCTTATTCAATTGTCTGTGATTATGTTTTTCAAACTTGCTCTAATTTATGGATTTTACCAATTTTACAATTAAATATGTATTATATAAGATACCCAATAAATCTGCATCTAAATAATGCTTCTTGATACCATTATGTTAGTTTGATATCTCCGAACATCGATCGCGATTCCGATTATGGTTAAGAGACCAGACTACCCTCTGATGGAAACCTTGCACAATCAGGGCAACATTAAACAATGATTTCCGAACATGGTGGTTGTAGTTCGATTCGGAACTACTTAATTATAAAAAGCAAACGAATTTGCAGAAGTCGAGTTTAAAAGTCTTTGTAGTTGCTATGTAGTTGCATAGCAACTACAAAGACTTTTAAACTCGACTTCTGCAAATTCGTTTGCTTTTCGTTATGGAGTTTAAAGTATTAAATGCCACTTCCATCAACTATCTACTTAATTATATTGGATATAGATAGGGCTTAGGGTTAAGTTGTTTGTAGATCTTAAACTAAGATACTTGATATCCCCAATATGCATACTTCTTGTATTTAGACCGAGTATATTTAAGTAGTTTGGGTCAAAAGCTACTTTCTTATCTCACCGCCATTTTGATTACAAATAGATCCGAGGATTACTAAACGTACTCGAATCAAATACAAGAAATGTGCTAATGTACTCATCTAAATGCTAAATGTTGAGTCGTTGACCATAACACGTTTGATTCAATATTAATATGACTTTCAGATGTAAAATTATTGACTCTATTAGGTTACGACTACGCGAACATTCGAGAATGTTTCCAGAATATTATGGATGAAATAACAGATGGCGTAAGGTCATTTGGAAATATTCTAGCATAGATTTATAATTTCATTACTTATTTATAGTTTAGAAATGCAAGAAATAAGAAAGTCATAATTTTAGAATTCCCATTATTAGTATGGAGTTGAAAACCGTCAATGCCTCTTCGATAAACTATTTTAGAATTCTGTAAAAATATGCTTTTTAAGAAACAAATGTTAACATTGCAAAGTAATGCTCTTTTTCTCTATTTTTTGTTGTATTAATATTAGGTAGCTCAACATGCGTAATGCAATTTCCTGATTATATGAACATCCATACAAAATTAAAGCAAATCTAGAATATTCACACTCATTCCAGAATGCACGTAGGTTGAGAATTTGTTGGTACAGGTAAACCTCGGTTAACGCCACTTCGTTTTACGCTGATTCAGGGCAGTAAACCATAGAATATGAATTTATTTTTTAATTTACAGTTATTATATGACAATTATAGTCAAATACTTGTCGTTTTAATATAGGCATCAATGACAATAATAATTCAGAATCGATATTTTGTGCAAAAAGTATTATTATTCTTTTGATTCGTTTTTTAGGTGATTCGTTGAATAGAACCCTGGCATAAAACGAGGGTTACCTGTACGTAGTTCCATACATTCTCGAACCTTCGCGAATGTTCGCGTCGACATCGTAGCGTGCTATAAAAGCCGAAGCCGCAGCGCGGCAATTCAATCGAGTTCAAATAACAGCAGCAGCAACTTGCCGCAACTAAGTAGTGAACGTATTACAAAGTATAAAGTATCATAAAGTGCAGTTTCCCTTGACAACCTATAATGGCAAAAGCAATTGGTATCGATCTGGGCACGACCTACTCCTGCGTGGGAGTCTGGCAAGGTGGCAAAGTGGAGATCATCGCCAACGATCAAGGCAACCGCACAACTCCCAGCTACGTGGCATTCACCGACACTGAGCGACTAATTGGCGATGCGGCGAAGAATCAAGTGGCAATGAATCCAGCCAACACGATCTTCGACGCTAAGCGACTGATTGGCAGGAAGTTCAACGACGAGAAGATTGCCGAAGACCGGAAGCACTGGCCGTTCAAAGTGATTGATAATGGCGGGAAACCCGCCATACAAGCTGAATTTAAAGGCGAACTCAAGAAGTTCACGCCAGAGGAGATCTCTTCAATGGTACTGACCAAAATGAAGGAGACAGCTGAAGCGTACCTGGGCCATCCGGTAACCAATGCAGTGGTAACCGTTCCGGCATACTTCAACGACTCCCAGCGGCAAGCGACGAAAGACGCCGGAGTTATCGCTGGTTTGAATGTGCTGCGCATCATCAACGAACCCACTGCGGCCGCATTGGCCTACGGCCTCGATAAGAATCTGAAAGGCGAGCGCAACGTGCTCATCTTCGACCTGGGAGGTGGAACCTTCGACGTCTCCATTCTGACCATTGACGAAGGATCCCTGTTCGAGGTGCGCTCGACTGCCGGCGACACCCATCTGGGCGGGGAGGACTTCGATAACCGGCTGGTGAGTCACTTGGCCGACGAGTTCCAGCGCAAGTACAAGAAGGACCTGCGAACGAGTCCGAGAGCACTGCGCAGACTGCGGACGGCAGCCGAACGTGCGAAACGCACGCTGTCCTCATCCACCGAGGCGACCATCGAAATCGACGCGCTCTTCGAGGGCGTCGACTTCTACACGAGGGTCACACGAGCCAGATTCGAAGAACTCTGCGCTGATCTCTTCCGCGGCACCCTCCAGCCGGTGGAGAAGGCGCTCGCCGATGCGAAGATGGACAAGAGCCATATCCACGACATTGTCCTGGTGGGCGGATCAACGCGAATCCCGAAAATCCAAACACTGCTGCAGAACTATTTCTGCGGCAAAGCCTTGAATCTCTCCATCAATCCGGATGAAGCGGTGGCCTATGGTGCTGCTGTCCAAGCAGCAGTGCTGAGTGGCGAAACCGATTCGAAGATACAGGATGTCCTTCTGGTCGATGTGACGCCTCTATCAATGGGCATCGAAACTGCTGGTGGCGTCATGACCAAGATCATCGAACGCAATGCCCGGATTCCTTGCAAGCAAGCGCAGACGTTCACCACGTACGCCGACAATCAACCTGCCGTCACCATCCAAGTCTTCGAAGGCGAGAGAGCGATGACCAAGGACAATAATCTGCTGGGCACCTTTGATCTCACCGGATTGCCACCTGCGCCACGCGGCGTCCCGAAGATCGAAGTTACATTTGATCTGGATGCCAATGGAATTCTTAACGTTTCGGCGAAAGATACCAGCTCGGGCAAGCAGAGGAATATTACAATTCGCAACGATAAAGGAAGACTCTCTCAGCAAGACATCGACAAGATGCTGGCGGATGCCGAGAAGTACAAGGCAGATGATGAGATGCAACGCACCCGAATCGCCGCTCGCAATCAGCTCGAAAGTTATCTCTTCCAAGTCAAGCAAGCAGTCGAAGATGCAGGTGACAAATTGTCAAGCGATGATAAAGCTGCAGTGCAGAAGGAATGCGCTACTTGTTTGCAATGGCTGGACGGCAATACTCTAGCGGAAAAGGAAGAATACGACGAGAAACACAAACAACTCGTTCAGATTTGCAGTCCAATTATGGCCAAACTATACCAACAGGGCAGTAATGCCGGAAGCCAACCAAATCCCAACTCTTCTTGTGGTCAAGAGTATGGTGGCTTCCAAAATCGTCCTAGGCCAACTGTTGAAGAAGTAGATTAGATTTAATTGATATAGTTAGATTTGTAGGCAGAAGATTAGTACTTTAGTAGTGTTCTAGTAATTTATTATTATTGTGATCTCTATTTTCATACAAATAAAATATGTGCTTTCTTAGTAGTGCATTCTAAACATGTATTTTATGACTGAAGAAATTCCCTATTTAGAATCTGAAGTAGATGAAATACAAATTGATAGATTATAGTTACATCTATATATATATGTCGTAGGAAAATGGCATAATTCGCGATTCACTCAAATCCCTAGCGATTATTTACCAAACGAATGCAAACAGGAATGAATTTTCTATGCCATATTAAGTAGGCTGAGATAGTGGGGTACGACCCTGCAGTATTAACCGATTTCTAACAGGTGGGCGGGCAGAACAGACGGGTAGATGTGCAAATAGTAGTAAAACCCAATCAATGCTGGGTTCTGAACTAGTTTGTAATTTAATATTGTGACCTGTATTTTACCACACTTGAAAAATATGTTTTATTAATGAAGCGAATTAATTACAATTTAGACATGGGGTTTTTGACTAAAAACTCGCTCTTTCGATCCAATCCTATGATCATCAACAGACATCATAGTTTCTATGTGAATGCCCCAACAGAAATAAAAACTCATCTCTTCCCAATTATTTATTGAACTTAAGATAGTTAGATATAGTAATTATGTGAATAATGATTTATAATTCGAAGTTTTTGTGCAAATATTCATTAAAATTATGATTTCCCCTTATTTGCAAATTTAGCAGCTATAATTGATGTGTTCTGAATGAAACAACCTCAATTTCAACGTGGATATGCTACTGTTTACCAATATACTAAAGTATTAATACTTTTGGCCGTCAGTTGCAACTCAATCTGGCCAACCTCATTATCTTTGACAACAACTGTTTGCGATGTGGGCTGGCGATTATGCATAACGACGACGATTCCACGGTCAGGTCGCTGAAAGGCCGCCACTTCCAAGTGGGCATCAGTTGAATGCGCAATTTTGCGTGACCCTCTGGGTATGAATTTGGAAAAGTGTGCGAGGGAGTAAAAGATTGGCTGCTTGTAAAATTCCCGCGCTTCTGCATCAACGAGAATGGGCGAGTCGACCTCGTTGCTAATATACGTGGGACCCCCACTCGTGTTCAACGCTAGATTCCAATCAATCCAACCCTGCACGTGGTGATTGAAATCTTCGAGAATGCCATGAGCATAGTCTTCCGCTCGTGACCAATCTCCAAGCATTACGCCTGGTTCCCAGGCTTTCTCACCACGGCAGGATTCACTGTTGAGCAGAATCTTATCTGGAAACTTCGAGTGCGTCGTATCCAACACGAAGGCCGGAATGAGTCTATCCCAATACCAATGCAGGGCAATGCCATCTACAATTTCCTTGGAGGCGTCTCGCAGCATCTGAAAATTTTTTTAAAAATGCAACCATGCAAACCAGAACAATTTAAATGCATAAATTACATATGAGGGATACCAAGGTAAAAAGAATCGTTGATCATCCAGGATGAATATTTTTAAATGGCTGAAACTCGAATTTCGGATTGTGGGACCAAAGTTCTCTTCGATCCAACGCTTGAGGCGGCTAACCGGCCAGCCAACCGTATTGATACTCGAGGACATTAGGACAAGACTGGGTTCATTGCCAGTGGTCACTGCCCAGAAGTTGATTCCATGCTTTTTGTACTCCTCGAAGAATCTTAGGTAGTACTGCGCCCAGCTGTGATAAAACTTTGGCTTAATGTAGCCTTCTGTGTACTTTCCATTCGTCTTCATCCATTTGGGTGCCGTCCACGCAGAGGCAAGCAGTTCTAGCTTGGGCTGCAACGCCATCGCTCTCTTGATCATCGGAATCTTCCATTGCAAGTCTTCTCGCTGCAGTGCGAACTGCTCCAGATTGCCATCTTCATATTCCGAATCATCGTAGGTGTAGCCATGCGTGGAGAAATCAGTGCAACCTATGGGCACTCGGCCCAAGTTGTATTCAATTCCAGTTGGACCGAAATAGGATTGCAATAAGTCATTTTGGAGGGACGCTGGCAAAGAGAGGACATTTTTAGTCGCCGCATCAGTGAAAGCGCCGCCGAATCCTAGCATTTCTTGCTGCTTAGCATTCCTGTTAATGGTTATAGATCGCATATCATAGGCATAGTGCTTGCGCCGAAAGTGGCCGGATTTGCTCGCGAATCGCAAGTTTTCACGGTCGCTGGCGTAAAATGTGTAGGTGCCCGAGGCACCGCTATTTATGGGATCGATCGTGTCGCAACGTTTTGATATCGAACACACGCACACGAAGCTGGTGCCCCCAACGCGTCTCTTATTGCACGGCAGAGCTGCGTCCGCTGAAAGAAACCACTTATAACGAACAATTAAAAATTCACATCAATAGTTACCAGTCATGCTTGAAAGAATGAGAAGGATCGATGCATAAATTAGGTACATCTTCCTACAACAATTATGCCCAGAGTGTGACGAGTGCGCTTGCATTAGGTGGTGATATCTATTTAGGGCAGAAATTCCATTGCAGTGGCAGCGCGCCTAAGTTGCGAAAACATGAGCAAAGGTAAAAAGTAATTTTTTTAGGACGCTATAATTAGGCCAACATGCGGAACGCCATTGACGAAACTAGAACATTGCCGTGAACAACACAAGTTTACTAAACCAATCTACCACCATGCTTAACTCTAAGTACCATAATTATATCCAGAAATGAGCTTATAGTATCAGTACTCGTATCTAGCGTCCTCTAACGGCGTCACCTTGACCATGAATATGTTTATGCATGATATGATTGATGCAATGTTGTGTCTATAGCTAATTAGACTAATTAGGAATGTTTTCGATATCAAAATATACTCCACTAGGCGTCATCATTCAATGATTAGTCGTTCTATAGTGATATGGAATATTTATTCGGCAAATAATATTTATTACATCGCAATGAATTTCGATTATTGCTACAGAAAACATACAAAATAGAAAGGCAAGTAACAAATTCTAGACATTCGCAATTAGGAATCATTAACAATTATCCTTTTTCCTCTTTCTACATAGTTTATATCTGATGCTGTTATTGGTTGCCTATAGTTGTTCTAGATCAGTGATTCCCAAAGTGGTCGATATTTGGGGTCCCGCTACTCGAATATGGGCATTCCCCGTGCTTGTCAATCACCTGGGTGTAAATAGTGCCAATTATGGCTAGATAAGTAATTGAAGTAATGCCACAGATAACCCCAAGGATATTCAACATGTTTGTCCGCTGCAGGGGTCTATGAAAACCAGCAATATCGACATGGCGTCTACGGGATAAAGTGTTCTAGATGTTAAAGTGAACGTTGATAGGTTAGCATTCAATTATAATTTGGATTACTGCAAAATGAACCTAAGAACCGAATTGAACCATAAAACCATAATTATATTTCAAGGTGAATTCCACTATATTATACTATATTGTGCTCCATTACACTGTAATTTGGGATGAGAAATCTCCTGAAAAATTCAGAGATGTTCCTTCTCCGGAGATTCTTAAAAATATCTAAGACAGCATATACATTTGAATGTAATATATATATTCTATGGCTATACACCCTGAACGGGTTCAGCAGCTTCTGTAAGCTCTCTAGATCCTTGTATTGCGGCGGATCAGCCCGCTGATTGCAATAGAGAACTATTTACAACTATAAAGAAGCTGAAAACAAGTTATTTAAAACATATCTATAGAAACTCGAAACGTTCTTATAAGAATACTTTAGAAAGGGAGGATCAGGCTGAAGAAAATACTTTTAGAGAAAGATCTTTAGGGAGAGGGCCGGAATGGACATGAGAGTGACCGAGGGCAGAACACTACTACAGAGCACCCCAAATCGACATATATTGTAATTAAAGAATTGAAAAATATATTATTCAACTAATATAGAGTTTTAGAACTTATATCGGATAATGTAATGGCTAAATATATTACCTCGGCTTTTTCCCTTTTATATCTTAGAATAAGAAAAAAATTTCAGAGAGTCGATTTACAAACGAGGTTATCAAAGTATTCTTTTAGTTCTCAGAAGAAAAATATGCTGTATCACAAAGGCTAATACCTAATTATCTGATATGTATTAATTGTAGCACTTAAGTGCTTTGTTAAATAGAAACAATGTGGCAGGTTTCGTAATGAACGTAAAAATTTGCTAATCACTTAGTACCATATCTGAGAACGTCTCCATCTTTGATAATATCCAAAGCCGCATTCTCATTATTCCCGGATTGGTCGCAGTCTTCATTGGAACCATTTGGGGAGGTGTCGGATTCGTCGTAACTTTCTACCAAGTCATTTACTTGTTGGTCCCATGCACCTCCTTGATCTTGATTTGCCATTAATGGCCCATCATTCATGAAGTTGCCAAGGTCAAGCTGAGCCAGCAATAGAATTGGTGATAAGAAATTACCATTCGAATTCACTTACCGTCACCTCAGATGTGCATATTCGCTGTGTACAACTATAGTGGCGACCATCAATGCTGCAATAGCAATGATTGCAATCGATTTTGAAGCGAGATAAGGGCTCACAAATTGTTCCTACTGGAATAAGCATATTCTTAGGCGCAATCAACTAAAATAAGATTTCAGACAATGATTTAAATTTACCTGTAATTTGAAAACAGAACGTTAGCCAAAATATAGGCGCAATCAGCATGAAACTACTGGGATACATGTTTGAAAATTTCAGCTTGTGACTGCTAAACTCTGGACATTTGCGGAAGTGTGGATGTTGGTAATGTGTAACTGAGGAAACCTTTTTACCGCTAATGAACAAGAAAAGTTCGCTTGCAATGAATAAAGGCCCACGTTTTTATTTTCGTCTCGTTCAAATATAGCGCAAACATAGCACTTCTGTATGTTGACAACAATGCAAGCTAATTATAAAATGTATTTACAGCCATATTCGTGGAAATGTTTGGTCGTAGAACTGGAATCTCTAAGAGAATAATCTCGAATAGTTTTTCAATGAGTCCAATCAATATTGTGATTGGAGAAAGCTGCAACCTTCAGTGATGATATCAATTCAATTGAAACAATTATACTTTTTCATTATTTAAGAGCAGATAGAGCTTTTATTACGTTTAACTCATTCCTATTTGCTCACTGGATAACGGAAGTTATCTGGGGGCGGGGCGTGTGTGGGCACACGCTGCACTTAGGCCCTATTGTAGCACCTCCTTTATACAAACAGATGTGATGGGCAAGTCGTAAATTATAATAAAAATGAAGGCTATTTATTCAAGTTTATATACTACATATATTAGTTTAAGAACGAAACTAAAGTTAATTGTCGAAACACTTTTTTATGAAGGATATTTTCATTCATAAAATATAGCACTTCAAGGAAACACAGGATATTTATGCAAACGGGACATGAGCCAATTTTACTACATTCTCAGATATTATAGTTTACAAAGTGCTCGTGAAAATCCCCATTAAACTATGCATTCTCCAAATTTCTTCAACATTTATCAATACCTAATAGAAAATCATCCTTTCCGAAGTATTCACTACTCTTTAACCTATGCCAGGTGTTGACGCGTGCAATAAGGAAGATCTCGGGACAGGGTAAGCCATTAAACGTCGTTACGCAGCTCAAAGTGTATGCGCCTGCATTGTCAAAGATGAGCCAATCTCCAATTTGGATTTCCGGCAACATAATCTCATTCCAGATGACATCTATGCTGTCGCAGGTCGGACCCCAGATGCTGCTAGAATACTTGACGGATGAGCGCGTTTTCCAAAACCTTGGAACAGTACGACACTGTTCGTACAACATGGGGTTTAAGCTACCGTAGATGCCATCGTTGATAAAGTACATGTTATGACGTTTCGGTCCTTGTACAGTGCGACTAGCATATACATTGCAGAAAAGAGTGTAAGCGGACTGGACAAAGTAGGCGCCAGGCTCTGATATCACACGAACCGAATCACCTGGGAAGAAATCATCAAGGGCTTTATTTACGTTGTAAGCAACCTGAAATCATATCCTATTCCTTTATGGTTTGCGCTAAACTTTGCCATCGTTCGGGATTACCTCAGCAATGCTGGTGGCCTTGTCGCCTTGGAATCCGCCACCAATATCAAGAAAGGTCATTTTATGTTTCAATTCACGTAACGAATAATCAAACAGTTTCTTGCAAGCTTTGATTGCATCATAGAAAACCTGAGCATCCCTGCAACCCGAACCGACATGGAAGGAAATACCTTCCACCTCAATTCCTAGATCATGCGCCATGCCCAGGAGATGGGGAGCCTCGAATTCGGGATCACACCCAAATTTCGTACCCAACGTGAAATCAGCGACTTTGGCATCGAATCTGATTCGAAGCACCATCCTTCAGAGAGAGGCACTTATAAACTATGCGCCCAAACCTCAACTTACCTTACTTACCTTGCGGTTGGGAAGAGTTTCTTCACCTTGTAGAGTTCGGACTCGCTATCGAAGGTCATCTGATTGACACCACATTCTTTGGCGTACTTGATATGGCTAGCGGGCTTGGCAGCGTTCGCGAAGATGATTCTTGACGCTGGAACGCCACTGTTAAGGACTTTCGCAATTTCCCCTTCGGATGCACAGTCGAAGCCTGTGCCAACAGTAGCTAGGGTGGAAAGGACAATTTGGCTATCGTTGCATTTGACCGCGTAGTATGGTTGCACGCGAGGCATTTCTTTCATCCACACGTTGTACTTGTTGACAATATCCCCCACATCGCAAACGTAGAATGCGTTCTGTTTTACGTTAACAGCCAGGATATCTTCGATAACTGAATTCATGTCGGCGTCCTCCTCAATGACGCGCACTTTGGGTTGCTCTACGTTCCGTGGTCCATTCATTTTCGAATGATCTTCAGCGTCCCGTAGAATACAATTTATACGGTGTTTCAGCTTACCGCATTTGTTGTATCGTTTTCTTCTAATTACCTTAGAGATTGGTACTGCTCAAGCATTACAAGTTCTACGATTTATTACTGGATCATGTGCTAATGCATGCAAACTTTTGACTTTGATTCGAAACTTTGTAATGATTTGCACGTGAGGCGAAATAATTCTGGAGCAATGAATAGAAACTCAGAGATAATTGAAATCGATACAAGCTGAAACTAGATACGATACTTCAATGCAGCATTGCACTCTAAGTTACCAGATAAATTCGCACTTGATTTTCAAGGTTCCACGGAAAATTGCATCGTCGAGTAACGATATGGCGGAAAGGAAACAAGTACTAGAAATCATTCAAATAATCAATCTATTCAATAACAATGGAAAACTTAGAAAGATTCGTGTATTGCTCTCTTAATTGTTCCTAATTTTAACCTCATGGGTTTATAGTATTCATCTTGACTTTTTCCATAAATGTTCGACATTGCCATACTAAATTTTGTTCCTCGACTTTTTCCAAATCCTCTCTGGATATCCAATCTTGCATCGGTTCCACGTTGCGCATGAGCTTAGCCACATCTTCAACTTGCTTGAATACACGTATCAGATTACCCGATGCGAGTTTCACCAGATTTTCCCGCGTCCAACGTTCCAGATTGCTTTGCATAAGGTAGCTAAACAAATCCGGGTATTTGGACACATCTTCCAAGCCTTTGGGCATTCTGGATCATGCGTGACTATGTCAGTAATGTCCAAACTGAATCGTATGCACCCTCTTACCCAGTTACGCCATCGTAATCTCCGCCTATGCCCACATGGTCTATACCAGCAACGTCAACAATATGATTAATGTGATCTACAGGCATTTATCTGAGTTAAATGAAATCTTAAAGGGTCTCAAGGGCTCCCCACGTACCGGCAACATCATAGATTGTGGCCTTGGCCGGATTGTTTGCAACGAATCCTGAGAAGAAGTTGACCATGCATATACCACCATTCTTACGAAGGAGTTTGAGGGTATCATCGTGGACGTTTCGATGATGATTGCGAATTGTCCATGCACTTGAATGGGAGAAGATTACCGGAGCTCGACTCGTCAGGATGGCTTGATTCATCACTTTATGGGAGACATGGGAGAGGTCAACCATCATTCCTATACGATTCATTTCCTTAACGATGTCCTGGAAATGTCGTAGCAATGGGTTTTCGCATGCAAATCATTTTGTTGTTTGCTCCTTACTCTCCCATATTGTGTTAGATTGTGTACAGGCTGTGCCACGTCCACCAGGGAGCTATCTGCCCATGGTGTTTGGCACATATGGGTCAGAGTCATATATCGTGCGCCCAACTCGTACATCATACGCAAAACCCCCACCCGAGCGTCAATCGAATGACCCCCTTCTATTCCAATTAGACTCGCAATCTTCTTCTGTTCAAATGCCTTCATAATGCCCTCCGCGTCGGTAACAAACACCAGATCATCGGGATACTTTCGCACCAACCTTTTGATGACATCGATCTGTTCGAGTGTCTTGGCGACTGCATCACGATATTGGGTATTGCATCCAACGTAGGCGACCCAGAACTAAAACCGCAATCTCTCCACTTACTGCCAACAAGGGTCTTGGCTTGGGTTACCTGCGCACCCACTTTGCCCTTTCTCAATCTTGCTAAATCAGTGTAACACGATTTGCAATGCGCCGGACCCCATTTAGGGTCATCGGTTAGATTTCGAGTGAAGTCAAAGTGGTTCAAATTATTTTGTTCCAATACATACAAATTGTACGGGAAGTCGTTGTGGCCATCAACTAGGGGTACTTCATCAAGGACATGATTTGCCAACCCGCTAGGTATCATCCATAAGTAGCATAGCGTTATGGCAACGCCGGTTCCTAGACTCAGAAGTTATAGCTCAGTGCAATCATCAATGGTTATTACCAGCTTTAAAGTTATATTACCCAGTAATCGCAGATTGGACATTTTGCTTCTCTTAACAGATTCGTCGCACTTTAAGCAATGATTAAATCAACATTGACAATATTGCTCTTAGTTCGTTCACGCTTTTAGGTCGATCAATACTGGTGGACTTTACTTTATTCGCAATGCATGCTTGTTATCCCTTATCAATGATTTTCTCATTTGTCATATCATTGCTTATATTTCAATATTTATCTATTTGATTATAGTACTAGGAATTCTCAATAGGTTATTCATTTATAGACCTCCTCTATTCATATTTATTTGCTATCATTTATTGAAATATGCTACTACTGTTAGATTAACTCTTTGATCTCGCATTATAATGAATTATAGCTTTTAAATCTCTTAAAGTACATTATTATTTAGTATTGTGTAGTATTACTTGAAAGTCTGAAATAATTCAAGTGATAGTAGGTATCGGAATCTCTTAGATTCGATCAGGGAGATATGCAGGGGATAGTAAACTTTTTCACTGATTTTGTCAAGGAAACAAACCTTTTAATTCTTTACAAAATGATATGTTTATAGTATAAGAATTAGATGTTCCAAAAACATTTCTGTTTGATCTAAACTTGGAGGTCTTGACAGTTTATTCAGATCATTCAAAAATGAAACAATGAAAAGTTTGTTTGATTATAAACAAAGTCATTCTTATCTATATGCAATTCGAATGTTAGTGAGCAATAAAATATGCTGACAATAGCAATAAAGCAATGTTAGCGTAAATACCAGCAGCCCCTGAATAACAAGACAATTGGTCATTTAATTCCTTAGCAGAGTCTACTAGAGGAGTTCCCACATAAGTACGACACATTGCTACAGCACATGCTTCCTTTGGAGACAAATCCCTGTACAATTCGTCTATCGAAATCCAATCCTGCATAGGTTCTTCATTGATCAAACTCATTTTAATTTCTTCCACTGTTTGGAAAACCCTCAAGAAATTGTTGCCGGCAAGTTTCTTTAGATTGTTGTCGGTCCAACGGGTAGCATTATCATTGGCCAACGCGTCGAATAAATCGGCGTATTTTGAAACATCCTCAAGCCCAATTGGTACCATATCAAAACCATCGTAATCACCACCGATTCCAATATGATTCATCCCGGTAACATTTACGATGTGGTTTATGTGATCTAAATTGGTGAATGTTATCTATCTGTGTTTAGGTGGGAGAAAAGTAGCATTCACCAATAACATCCTGTATTGTCGCATTCTCCGGATTACTTGAGACATATCCAGAATAGAAATTGACCATGATAATGCCACCATTGTTCCTCAGCAATTGCAAAGTATCGTCATGGACATTCCGATGGTGATGGGTCACCTGCCACGCACTGGAATGCGAAAAGATAACAGGCGCAGACGATGCTATAAGGGCTTGATTCATCACATTGCGCGAAACATGCGATAAGTCAATAAGCATTCCAAGCCTATTCATTTCCCTGATAAGCTTCATTCCAAACTCGGTTAAGTTGTGCACCGGCAGACCCATATCAACCGGTGAGGCATCCGACCTTGGGCATGTTTCGCGAATCAGTTAGAGTCGGTGGCATTATCGCAAAAAAATGCGAAGCTTTTATTACCACGGTGTATTGCACATATGCGTCAACGTCATATATCGCACTCCCAATTCGTAGTACATGCGGAGGACCGATGCGCGCGAATCAATCGAATGTCCACCTTCGACCCCTATAAGACTCGCGACTTTGCCCGCTGCATACGCCTTCTTAATACCATCGCTATCCGTTGCCCATTGCAAATATTGCGGGTACTTGCTGATAAACCTTCTGATTACGTCGATCTGCTCCAGAGTCCTAGCAACTGCGTCGCGATATTGCGATTCGCAGGGTGTGTAAGCACTCCAGAACTGAAGCGAACCTTGCAAAACACCTACTGTAACAAATCAATGATAAACCTATACCTGTGCACCGATTTTGCCGCTTTTCAAGCGAACAAAGTCAGTGTAACATGTTTCGCAGCTTTCCAGTCCCCATTTCGAATCGTTGCTTAGGTCTCGTCCTAAATTAATATTGCTTAAATTGTTCAGCTCCAACTTGAGTAGATTATACGCCAAATCATTGTGACCATCTACTAATGGTATATTGTCCAAAAGATGTGAATCCCCAAATGGAAAGTGTGTCAAGACCACTGCAATGAAAATGGTTGCCCGCATTTTCGCGTTTGCTACAATTGTGCGATATGCGCCAAATACGCTCCGATATTTGTACAAGGTTGCTCTATTTGCTCACACTTGCCGCCTTAGCCGCTGTTTGCGAATGCAAATATGAGCATATCCAAGGTACAATTAGCAATACTACGTTTGGCTTGGAGGACATGTGTAACCACACGCTGTATTTAGGCCCATGTACCCATTTAGGCCCAATATGCTTCCTCCCTAATATGGAACCTACACTTCTAGCCAGAGAGTTGCGGACAGCTTCCAGGATCTTGCTCGAAGGGTAGGACAGTAATTGCCTTGGGTTCAGGATGTAAGCGACAAGAATCTTTATTCTGATACTGGTCATTGCCGGATAAAAACGTAGAAACATCTTCGTCTAGACCAGTGATTCCCAAAGTGGTCGATATCGACCTCTAGGAGTCGATTTTGAGTTGTAGGTGTTCTACGACAACGAAACAAGAAATTGGCGGTCTACATAAGAGTAAGGCCATTGACAGTTCATGCGTGTAACGTGGCAAATGCCGTACTCGCAGACAAGCACGTGGATTACCCTGGGTCCCGTTTTTTTTTGGAGGACGCGTTGACACACGCTGCACTTAGGCCACACAACGGGCCCATTGTGCCTCCTCCTTAGAGCGAGTCCTACACCTCCA